>JANDJT010000164.1:18463375-18489369 GCA_024331685.1 Stegophilus panzeri | reverse complement strand
ATATATTTAGTCTGGAGTGTGTCATGTTGAAGCTATTGAAGAACAAATTTACAAAGAACAAACTCATTACCTTTTTCTAGACTGCCCCCACAGGTGGTTGTTTTGGCTTGAAGCCGGCGAGCTGCTTCATGCCATCCCACACCTCCTTGCCTTGTTCTGCTAAAGCCTGCCCTCCAGCTTTCTTATGTAGGCCTCTTTGTTCTCCATCAGTCTCACATTCAACTCCTTCTGCACCCTCCTCATCTGTTCCTTGTCCTTCTGTCTGAAAGCCTGTTTCTTTTTGTTCAGTAGTTCCTCCAGGTCCTTAGTGATCCAGGCTTTGTTATTAGGAAAACAACATACCCTCCTGACAGGAACTATAGTGTCCATGCAGAAATTGATGTAGGCTATCATGTTGTCAATGTCTTCCACAGCTAGTTCCACAACACTTGCTAGTCTGTGGTCTAAAAAAAAAAAAAAAGACTTGCATAGCCTCCTATGCCTCTTTTGACCATCTCCTTATGTTCTTCTTTGTCACAGTATGCCTTAGGACAACAGGCTGCTAGGTGGGTGTCAGTAAAAGCAGGTTGTGTTCAGACCTTCACAGTGGGGGCAGAGCAGATGAAGTATGCACACTTCACATTTGTATACAGGAGATCCAGTGTTCTGTTCTCTCTGGTAACACAGTTGACAAACTGGTGGAACTTTGGCAAAGTGATAGAGAATGGCATGATTAAAATCCCCAGAGATGGCAATAAAAGAGTTCAGATGCCTAGTTTGGAGTCTCACAATACACGAGAGTATGACGTCACATGCAGATTATGCAGCAGCTGCTGGTGGGATGCAAACATATGGGGACTTTGAATTCCCTCAGCCAATAATATGGATGTGCGACCCCTCAACCTTTCTTCTTACCACTCATTCTAGCATCTCTGTCCACCCTGAAAAGCCACTGTGAAAGCCAGGATTGGAAGCATTTGAGTTTGGAATATTCTTGTGCAGTCATGTCTCAGTGAAACAAAGCACACTGCACTCCACTCACCATCTTGAATCTATCACAATTATATAGCATTATGTGCATGTCAGTGCCTTAAACACCACCATTTATACTGAGAGTTAATAATTCTTCACCACACTGACAGGGGTTTCAGATCCAGCAAGGTTATTTGCTAGAGATATTTGAGGAGTATATGGCATGGTTGTATTTTTTGGCATGCATTGTGAATGGTGACATGGAGCTGGTAAGGAAATTGCTTATATTAATGAAGTTATTCATTAATTTGGCAATATTTAAGAACATTTCAAACATTTTAAGCCTAGTTCACACTGCACTGACAGACGTCAGCTGTTACAGCCCAGACTAGGTTAGGCCGCATAGAGTAACCAACTGGCGATTCACTGGAATTGACCTTTAAAATGAGGGAGCCAGGAACACCACCACAAACAGGTTTGTTCAAAAAGGTTGTGGTATTTTGTAAAACACAAATATATACACATATAACTACAGAGATCCAACACCAGGTGTAACATCAGGGTGGGCCAAGGCCAAAATAATAAACAAAAAATTCTTTGTTAGGTAGCTAACTTACCTAAAAGGAAATTAACAGAAAATACAAGTACTCTTCCCTAACTACCTAAGCCAAAAACCGAGACAAAAGCACCCCTCTCCCAAAAGAAATGGAAGCCACACCCCTACTGCGGGTAAACCAAGTGAAACATATATACAGTGGTGAAGAGAATACACATAAACAGATACAGGGACAACCAAACTCACAGTCAGAACCAGGCAAGAGTCAAAACCAGAACAGCAGTCAGAACACAGAATATTTATAGCCACAAGGGCAAGCAACACACACCAAACACCTCCTAACACCGGATCACACGTAGTAGTAGTAGTAGTAGTAGTAGTAGTAACAACAACAACAACAACAACAACCACACCATTCTCACTCCTCTTCCTCTTTAAATAGGGTGGTCAATTAGTGATGTCATCCGGGGAGGCGGGAGCGAGGCAGGCTCCCCCAAGCCTGCCCTATCATCTTTTCAGGCAAAGAATGACATGTAAAGACACTAGTAATAGTAACATTTTGATTCTGGTAAAATCCATTTTTAAACCAGTCTGACTGTCTGTAAAAAAGTTTGTTGGTGTTTGGTGTGTTTGTTGGTGAACATACTAGTTGTGTTTCCCAATATGCTAAATCCAACGGCCAACTTTAAAAGTTGGTGATTGTTGCCGTCGGTCAGTGCAGTGTGAAGTAGGATTTAGAAGCAATGAATTTAGGTGAAACATTTTCTACAATGTAGCAAATGTTTCCTTTGTCAATATATATCCTTTAAAATATATTATTAACAGTCCCTGCACTAATCAGAGTAATATTCATATAGACAATACCAACAATCATTATATGCTTATAACATCCAGTTCAGCAACCTATGCCTAATCACTAATAAGGAAAATTTATTTTTAAATAGAAATAACATATTAAACAATTATTCCCCTAATGGTCAGTAAAAAAATCACAATCCATAGCAGTACCAGATTTGTTTTATTTATTTTGTTTTATTTATTCATGCTTATGATTTACAAAAATGTATTCTTTCCATTGCTACATAATTTTCAGAAACAATATAATAAAACTTTAAACATTGGAGCTAAAAATGATGTCCTTACGAATTGTAATTACTTGGTAGACAAATCAACAGTTTTAACATCAACAGTAATAAACATCAGATACATTTGAAGTGCAAAGGAAATTTGCACACGTGTTTAACTACAGCCAGGGTTCATCTGTAGTGGGCTGTGTTCCTCCTTGTGCTTGACATGAACAGCAGGGTAAAGGTTGTAGCACTGACAGCAAACTGAATGTATCCAAATGATGCCACACCAAATGTCTCATAAAGGAAACCTCCAATAGTTGGCCCAATTGTGCGCACCAGAGACAGCACAGATGCACACAAACCTAGCATGGTCCCTATAAATATAGAATATATAATAAAAAATCAGCTGTGGTTTAAAGTCTTGGCTTGTGCAAATGACTATTAATAAGTACATAACATTTCTGCATGTTTGGTGTGTTTCTGTTACCTGTGTCAGAAGCTGGGACACTCTTTGTTAGCATACTGTCTGTGATGACATTGAAGATGCTGAGTGACAGCATCATTGGAATAACAACAAAGCAGAACTGTAACATATTAGTGGTTAGGGCCTGAAAAAGTAAACAAAAATAAGCCAATAAGGTACAATAATAATAACAACACATAAAAAAGAGATATAAATCAGAGTTAGATAGTGGGATCTGAAGGTCCAGAGGCAGCCTATTGTTATTCTATGCTTTCTTCTTCTTCTTCGTTTTTCGGGTATTGGTGGCCTATGGCAGCTCATAGAACTGTGTGGTAAAAAGTTGTGAAATTTGACACACTGATTGAGGAGGGTCTAAGGAACATTCTTAGCAAATTTGGGACAAGTGCTGCCAAAGCTCTAGGACCACCATCAGGTCAAATTTGGGCCTAATTTGGAAGTACATTTATGACCATAACCTTTGAACTGTGTGTCCAAAATTTTATCTTTTAAATTTTATTTGATTCCCTGGGTCGAGATGGGTTAATTGCACCCTATGACATCAATTTCTGCCTCATTAGATTTTCCGCCATCTTGGATTTTGTCAAAAACTGTTTTTTTTTTGTTGCTCATCCTACAATGTTTCTCCAATCACCTCATCTTGAGACCTGTCTGAACAAAAGTTATCAAAGGAACTGTACATGTGTACATGTTTCTTATTCACTTAGATAGATATCAAAATGGTAGGCCTTTGGGTGTCAGAAATATGTCCCACACAAACTTACTACTTGTCTGACATCTGGTCACCCTACTGTAAATCTATATCCAGATTTCTGCTTTATGACAAGTTTACAAGCACAAATAAAATTGAACTGAATTTAAGTCTCAAAATTGAAGTCACAAAAATTTGATAAGATACATGATCAAAAGTGTGTGTGCTACACCTGACCATCACACTCATATGTGTCCATTCCAAAACCATGGGCATTAACTTGGAGCTGGTCCCCCTCACTTGCTGCTATAACAGTTTTTCATATTCAGCCACAACAGCATTAGTGAGGTTGGGCACTGATCACATGTGAGAAGGCCTGGCGCACAGCTGATGTTCCAGTTCATCCCAAAGGTGTTCAGTGAGGTTGAGGTCAGGCCACTGGAGTTCTTCCACTTTATCTTTGGAAAGCCATGTCTTTATGTACCTTGCTTTGTGCACAAGGGCAGTATCACGATAAAACAATTTGGGCGTTTAGTTCTAGTGAGGGGCAATCTTAATGATTCTACATGGTGTCCCAAAAGTCTCCATACATAGGGGAAATTAACACTTTTTAGCAAAATGTCTTCCAAAATTTTCCATACTTAATATATATTATATATATTTTTGCAGCATTTAAGGATGCCTTTTACAAAAGAAGAACGTACTGAAATGGACATCCATAAACATCCACTGACTAAAGCACAACCGACATGGTGCTGGCATACACAGTCCCCTATGTATAGAGACTTTTAGGACACCCTGTAGACAATTATGTGCTTCTAACTTTGTGGCAACTGTTTGGGCTCACATATGGGTGTAATGGTCAGGTGTCCACATACTTTGGGATGTATAGTGTATTTACAAAAAAAAAAAGAAAGAAAGAAAGAAAGAAAAAAATTTAGAAGTCATTGTATTGTGATATTATACAGGCAAAATCCTTACTCCTGTTTAATGGAAGAACCGATATTCACCAGCAGCATAAAGCAGCATACTTAAGGTCAGAAATTTTTTTATTTATTTATTTACTGTCTTTATGTTGGCAGTCCTAAATTCTTACTTTTCTGTTCATATTTATCAAGGCAGAAATTTCACAAAAGTCTGCGTTGAGTTGACTGTCGCCTGTCAGTCAACATACAACTCAACTGAAAACTGAGTCCCTAACCTGAATCCCCATCTCTGATGAATGTTTCCTTTGTTTTCAATGGCTTTCAATAGAAAACAGATTGTTCACTTGCTGAATGGTGATACAAGGGCTTTTGTGAAGAAATGATGGGATCATAAATGTTGCTAAATCAATCATCAAAAGCCACTGCCAAGAAGTTAAGATGTCATAAGTTGATCTTTCAACTACATAACCACCCAGTCAACACACTCAACAATGGTTGCTGAAACACAAAATCAATGTTTTGCATTAGCCATTTCCAGTCTCCATCTAAGAACCTAAGAAAAAAAAGTTCTGCAAATAAATGTTCTGCAAGTCGTGGTCCACGATCCATCTACAAGTGTTCTCAACCCTGTTATACATTATTGGAAGAGGCTTCCAGTATTGTTATTACCCTATATAATTAAGCTCAAAATATCATATTATTCATTTTATATATTAATTTTGACTCATTTACAAGAAGGTTGACAATAATTCTGGAGTCAACCATATAATCTGTCTGCACTAGGCCATAACCTTGGGAGATGTGGTGTGTACCTGTGCAAGCCCCACCAAGCTGTTCAGACCTATTGAAAACAGTAGTAATGCGTTCTCTGAATATCTTGTGGTGAGACGGCCAATAACAGCACCCTGAATAACCTACAACACAAAGTAGCGTGAAAATGTACACGCATACAATCACATTACATTTAAGGTGCTGAAGAGTCAAAATAAGTAACTTAGCAACATTAGCATAAAGTGTGAATAAATGGATGTGTGTATGTACCATTTGCAACACACCAAGGTATGCCATCAGGTACCCATTTTGCTCTGCCTGCAGCTGGAAAAAGTTCATGACAATGATGGAGAACATAACCTGAAAAACACCTGAAAAATAATGGCCAAATTATTATATTTTGGTAATAGACTCACTGAGCACTTTATTAGGAACATCTGTATATGTACCCATTCATGCAATTATCTAAATCAGCCAACCATTTGGCAGCAGTGCAATGCATAAAATCATGCAGATTCAGGCCAGCAGCTTCGGGTAATGTTCGCATCAACCATTAGAATGGGGGAAAACATGATTTTGACCATGGTATGATTGTTGTTGCCGGACAGGCTGGTTTGAGTAATTCTATAACTGCTAATATCCTGAAATTTTCACACACAATAGTTTGTAGAGTTTACTCTAGAATGGTGCAATAAAGAAAAAACATCCAGTGAGTGGCAGTTCTGCTGGGAAATGCTTTGTTGATTAGAGAGGTCATTGGGGAATAGTCAGGCAGGTTCAAGCTGACAGAAGGCTACAGTAACTCAGATAACCACTCTGTACAATTGTGGTGAGCAGAAAAGCATCTCAGAATGCACAACACATTGAACTTTGAGGCAGATGAGCTACAACAGCAGAAGACCACATCTGGATCCACTTCTGTCAGCCAAGAACAGAAAGCGGAGTATGCAGTGGGCACAGGCTCACCAAAACTGGACAAAAACGTGGCCTGGTGTGATGAATCCTTTCCCAGTATTAATATAGTGTTCCAAATAAAGTGCTCAGAGTGTATATG
This sequence comes from Stegophilus panzeri, assembly GCA_024331685.1. Lineage (NCBI taxonomy): Eukaryota > Metazoa > Chordata > Actinopteri > Siluriformes > Trichomycteridae > Stegophilus > Stegophilus panzeri. Next base: position 18,482,869 of record JANDJT010000164.1, on the reverse strand, counting down.
ATGTAAACTATTTTGTAACACACTTAAGAATTTATGGCTGTCTAATATTAAAAAAAAATATTCTAGTTAATCACATGATTTGCTACAAACACAGAAATTAGTTTAAAAATAACTGGCCTTATTTTTTTTAAGAGAGAGATTTGCTTGATTTAGTACAAGATTGAGTGATGAATGATGGGACTAATGTGCTGTATTTGAGCACAAACTCACTCTTGAATTCTAGGTTAATTACACTTCAGCCATAGATAAAATTAAATTTATATTTGATGCGTCCTTTTTAAATGTCTGCGCTACTGTGTAATGAAGTATAATAGCTTATAACACTTTATGTAACTGTTGCTCTTTGTAGTCAGACGTCTTACTACACTGAAAAGGAAAAACGGAATGTGTGGTCAGTCAGATTTAAGTGAACATATTATATATAGTTAATATAAAATATTAAGTTTCTTATCAAAACATGATTTAACTGCTTATACTAAATTGGTTATACTAAATAGGTTTTTAATTACTAGATTGAATTATGTAAAAATATGTTAAAAATACGTTGGCACTGACGGGAAGAAATAACTATAGCATTAAATGAACCTGCTTAACATGTGTGATAGAATAGTGCAGCAAGAAACGTAGCTCTCACAACACTAATGACCTGGGTTTGATCCTGAATGCGGGTAAGAGTGCAGGATTTGATTTTAGGGCTTTGAAAATACAGTGCATATTTTGTGTTTGTTTCAGTGCGTTATATTACTTTGAGACAGTGTAAATAAAACAAAAAACTGCAAAAAGATCCATTTTAAAGTTTAAAAAGTTTGCTTTTAGAATTTTCTATATTTCTACATAAATATGACCTAAAAAACATCATATTTTCACATAGTCATAAAAGTAGATAAAGAGAACCAAATTAAACAAATGAGACAAAATTATCATATTTGGGCATTTATTTATTGTGAATAACGAGTCAATATTACATATCTGTGAGTAGCAAAAGTATGTGAACCTTTGCTTTCAGTATGTGGTGTGACCCTCTTGTGCAGCAATAACTGTAACTAAATGTTTCCAGTAACTGTTGATCAAGTTCAAGTTGTAGCACTGCCAACTATTGTGTCTGTTTTTTATTACCTGTGTGTGTAATTATCTTAATTAATTGAGATATTAATAGCACATGTTCGTTATTAGTTCTGTCTTGTTGCCATTTCCGTATTGTGTTTGGCTCTCTGCTCGTGTATAAAGGGAGGTCGGAGACAGCTCCAAATGGGAGGGTCAGCTCCAAATAGGTGGGACTTTAGTTCCAAGTGGGCCGTAGAAACCTCCAGAGGACTTTGATTGGTTACTGTAGTGCAATATGGCGGCTTGCCGGAGTTAAATGGGTAAACTTGCAGTTTTTAAATTTTAAATATTGATACATTGAATTCCCAGATTATGCAGAATCAACAAAAGGATGTGTATTTTATTTGTTAACTGACATTTTTATCTGTTTTATAGTGTGCTTGCTGTATATCCACCAGGTTACGTTGGTAAGGGAAGACGAGGCGAGCCCAGGGCATTTATGCGGAAGCATTCTACCCAGGATTTTGCAGTTTGTCATGCATGCAATCCAACTGTGCTAATGAGTAATGTCATTGTATATGCAGCGCATACCTCGGCGCGATTGGGGATTTCCGCATACTTGCCATCACTTCTGGATTTTCGCCTAATTTCTGCCCATTTGTGAAATCCCACCTACTTGCGGCGTAAGTACCTCCCACTTGGAGGTAAGTACCTCCCACTTGGAGGTCTCCAGGCTGCAGCGATACATAATTGGAGGAACGGGTGAGGACGATCCATAAGATTTTAATCCCTTGTATATATTTCTTTCTGCACTACAAGAGAGACTGTGAGTGTGTGTTATTTGTATATAATTATGGTTTGGTTTTTGTATAATAAACAACAATCTTGGTAAAAGTTATTGGTGGTTTTTTGTATGCTTTTTCATATACGTTGTTAGAGCCCGGATCGTATTTGTAACCAGTGCCTCTATGAGGTGAGTTGTTACAAAGTTTATTTATAAAGCACATTTAAAAACAACAAATGTTGTAACCAAAGTCAGTCCAGCAGATCAGCCTGGAGGAATTTTATCCCGTTCCTCAGTACAGAACAGCTTCAACTCGGGGATGTTGGTGGGTTTCCTCACATGAACTGCTTGCTTCAGGTTCTTCCACAACATTTCTATTGGATTAAGGTCAGGACTTTGACTTGGGCATTCCAAAAAATTAACTTTATTCTTCTTTAATCATTCTTTGATAGAACCACTTGTATGCTTATGGTCCGTTGTCTTCCTGCATAACCCACTTTCTCTTGTGATTCAGTTCACAGACAGATGTCCTGATATTTTCCATTAGAATTCTCTGGTATAATTCAGAATTCATTGTTCCATCAATGAAGGCAAGCTGTCCCGGCCCAGATGAACCAAAACAGGCCAAACCATAATACTACCACCACCATGTTTCACAGATGGGATACTGCTGGAATGCAGTGTTTTCCTTTCTCCAAACATAACAATTCTCATTTAAACCAAAAAGTTCTATTTTGGTCTCATTGCTCCACAAAACATTTTTCCATTATTCTTCTGGCTTGTCCATGTGATCTGTAGCAAACTGCAGTGGGACAAGAATGTTCTTTTTGGAGAGCAGTGGCTTTCTCCTTGCATTCCTGCCATGCACACCATTGTTGTTCAGTGTTCTCTTGATGTTCTCAACAACATTAACATTAGCTAATGTGAGAGAGGTCTTTAGTTGCTTAGAAGTTACCCTGGGTTCCTTTGTGACCTTGCAGTCTTTTACATGTCTGCTCTTGGAGTGATCTTTGTTGGTCGACCAATTCTGGAGAGGGTAACAATGGTCTTGAATTTGCACATACACAATCTGTCTGATTGTGGATTGGTAGAGTCCAAGCTCTTTAGAGATCTTTTTTTTTTTTTTTTTTTTTAACAATTTCCAGCCTGATGAGCATCAACAACTCTTAAGTTGTTTCACAGTTTTCATTTCTCTGAGGTCCTCAGAAATCTCATTTGTTCATGCCATGATACATTTCAACAAAATGTGTCTTCTTTAAATAAAACAGGGCGCTCATTCACACCTGATTGTCATCCCATTTATTGAAAACACCTGACTTTAATTTCACCTTCAAATTAACTGCTAATCCTAGAGATTTACACACATTTGCAACTCACAGATATGTAATATTGGATCATTTTCCCAATAAATAAATGACCAAGTACAACATATTTGTCTCTTTTGTTTAATTGGGTTCTTTTTGTTTACTTTCAGGACTTGTGTAAAAATCAGATGATGTTTTAGGTCATATTTATGCCAAGATATAGAAAATTATAAAAGGGTCACACTTTCAAGCACCACGGTATGTAACATCTTTATAACTTCATGAATGTTAATGAATAAGTTATAGTCAGGTACAATGAATACCATGACATTGAGCTGCCTCAGTTTAGATGTACTAATAAAATATGGGACTTTCAAGTATGTAAATGGTGCATAATTAGAGGGCTTCCTACCCTAGTACCACACTTTTGGGAGACCTGTGGACAATTGATTAATTTTTTTAATGAGTTTTATTTTTACTAGTTAAGCAGAATTTAAGAAATACACAATTAAAGAAATGTAACGCATTAAAAATGTCGCTCACCAGATGGCAGTCCTGAGATGATCTTCACAGTGAAAGTCTTTGCAACACCTGGAAACTTCATCAGCCTGACAATCTCCCCAAAATTAAACACAGAGCCAGCTGTATGTGGTTAGGAACAAAAAAACGGGGTATTAACTGGACTGTTAATTATCCGGGGCTGAGCCCAGATTCTACTCCATCAAAAAACTTTTAAAAACATACTTCTAAATAGACTGTTTGCATGCATTTTCTCTTGCATGTGAGGGCTAATTGCTTAAAAAAATGTGAAAAATGTACAAAAAGTTGGATTTATCATAAAACCTGCCTGTGAGATTATCACTGTTTGCAGGACTAGCAGACCGATAAAATAAAACTTACATAAATTTTTTTGGCTATCTAACACTAGGCTAGTTTGGTGTCACTAGCCAGGTGGAGGCACAACTAAACTATCATTTTTTTTAGCTGGCTACAATGCAATGTAAAGTATGTTAGCTGTCTTTATGCTCTGCTCATAATATGTTCACGGAACTCATATAGACATTTACACACTTTGTTTTCCTGGCTCAGCATGAGAGGATAGTTTTTTACTGGTAAAAAAACAGCATATACATTTTCCCCCTCACATTAACTGACTGTGAGCTAGCGTTTAGAATTGAGAATTGAGACCTGCAAACCGATAAGACACGGGTATTTCCAAGTATTTTCCTGTAAAAATACAACACTGTTTACTGAAGATACAAAATACAACACTGCTGTCTTCTTTTACTGATGTTCAGTTACGTAGTGACAAACTGCCCCAAGTGGAGGTATAGCCCCGAATGCCCAGGCCAGGTTACGCCCCTGACTCATACATACATACCTAATTCATATATAAACATATTTCTTGTGTGTGTATAAATGTTTTCCAAAACATAATTCACATACTGTATGTATGACATGTATCAAATGGCATAAGACTATTATTTTCTAAGAATAGCAACACTTACCAATGCTAAAATTCAATCAAAAGTATTTACTTGAGTAAAGCAGTGCATTTAAATATTTAATGTTTTCACACTTGTAATTACATGGTTGCTTTTACATAAATATACACTGTTTTTAATCATTTTTACATTCTGCGACACCTGCTGTGTGCAGAAAAATTACTAAGAAAGGCACATGGAAAGTGCTCAGTAGCTAAACAGAATTAGTGTTAAGTTCTAGTGTATGGAAAGGGCACTGTATTTGTAGCTCCATATTCCATCAAAGTATAATAGTCCAGAATGCTTAGAGCTTAGGAAATGTACGATAAAACATAACATGGTTTGCTCTGGTGATCCATTAGGCCATTGCAGGCCCACCTATTTGCCTGAGCATGCCCAAATATGGTCATGTGTGTTAAAACCATATGAAAACACCACATATTGCTTCTATATTCAATACACTGTGCATGGATATACTTGTGTTAAGCAACACCACCAAACTAAAAGTCACTGTAATATTAAATAATTTGTATATTACTATTGTTGTTGTTCTTTGTATTGTGTCTTTTTGTGTGTTTAGGAATGAATTTCAGCACCAGCAGTAGATTGATAACACTTCCTCCAGAAGCCACATATGCCGCAAACTTCTCCCTGCAAAACACACACACAAATATTACTGTCCATAAGTCCAAAGGAGAGGCCTTCATCATCTCACCCAGTAGGACACACAGTAGCACACAAACTACTTAAATATACACACCCGGACTGGTATGCATACATTCTCTCAGATTAAATTTTTTGCCTTATTAACCTCATTAACCTCATACAATATAAGAATATATCTGAAGAACAGGCTGAAGAACGTGAACAATACATTATTACATTATTATATTGTCAGGAGAGCTGAATCCTGGGCTGTTTTGTTTTAAAGATCATGTGGACAAACCAGAAGGCTATTGGAAAAATGTTTAGTGGATGGATGAGACCAAAATAGAACTCTTGGTTTAAATGAGAAGTGTTATGTTTGGAGAGAGGAAAACACTGCATTCTAGCATAAGAACCTTATCCCATCTGTGAAACATGCTGGTGGTATTATCATGGTTTGGCCTGCTCTCTCTGCAGGCCAATCCCAGCTCTCTCTGTTGCCCCTTCCTGCCTTGACTTTGCCCCTGGATTAGCAAAGACCTTCCTATATCCTAGGCCAGATTTTTTTCCTAAGTGCCTATGTCTGCTTCCCAGATGGTAGTGTTGAAGACTTTCTGCCCTCCTCCGTGCCTTACATGAAAAATTGCACGTACTGTGCTCTTTGTACTTACGTCCACCGCTCCGGCCAGTGGCGTAAGTCGGAGCAGCTGCTGGTCAGCTTGGCGGCGACAGTAGAGGTAATGCTGTGTCAAAGCAGCGCATCACTAATTGGATAGTGGAAGCAATCTCTATTGCTTATGAGGCAGTCTCACTACGCCTCTGGGCATAAGGACTCATTCCACTAGGGCGGTCGCCTCCTCGAAGGCTTTATCTAAAGGGGTACCCCTACAGGATGTGTGTGCTGCAGCGGAGTGGTCTACGCCACACACATTCCTTCGGTAATACAGTTTGGTCGAGCATCTTGCAGTGACCCTCAGACATGGACCATTTTTGGACAGACCATATCCTCAGTATGACAGAGTGGGTATACTCATTCGCACAGCGTTAAGCTGTTGAGTTCCCTTTGAAAGGGAACGTCTGGGTTACACATGTAACCCTGTTCCCTGAGAAGGGAACAAGACATTGCATAGCTCTGCCATACTGGGGTGTGCTTGTAATTGCGTCTTAGCGTCGGACAAAGAGAAGCCGATGACGTGGTTTACAGGCACCGTTTTATGGTCACATGACGTGCGAAATGCCATGTCACATGACCACGGCAAGCCAATAAATTGGCGTCACTTTACACAGACTTCAGATACCGGTCACGCACAGAGGCATTGCCACAGTTTTAAGCTCACGCAGCGTCTTGTTCCCTTCTTAGGGAACAGGGTTACATGCGTAACCCAGACACTTTGCAGTTCTTTGCAAGTAGTACATATTTTCATGTGGTGACATTATTCCTGTCCTTTTATATTGTCACAAATTAATATTTATTTTGTTATTGTGTAATTAAAATAGTTTACATTCATATTAAACGAAATTATACTAAATATATTGGAGTTATATGTTTTCAATCTCATTGTGAGCCTATAAAAGTAAACTTAAGCATTACACAATCAGTAATTTTCCAGAGCTTTGACAGTTGCAACGGTGTTGCTTTTCGTGGTTAGTGTAGATTTAAATTCCTTATATTTTCGTATAATCATTTTTTGCTCCTCAATCGGAAGTATGCACACCTGCTTTTTTCCATGTTGAATGCTATCTGCTGTTTGCTGCAAACGTCTGGCTTTTATGTGCACGCGCATGCTGAGTAAACCTCGATTCAGAGTTAAAACCTGGGTTGACTGAGAAAGTTGATAACCAGTGTCATGAAACCTGTTAACCTTAATTAACCCGGATTGGATTTGTCAACTCAAAACTTACTCTTCAACTCTTTCCGTAACAACACACTGAAACACAGACAATGAATAACGAATGCATAAAGAATTCACAATTTTGTACGCATTGTAATATTATTTCAGGAGATATAACAAGGGCAGTTTTCACTTTTTTTGTTGATACCTGTTCAAGTTAATATATAAAATGTGTGAAAATTTGGTATAATTTTTGCATTTTCTCATCAACTAAAATGCCATTGACTAATATTTTATGCCATTTTAGTCAGAGTAAAATTTACTAAAATGAATAAATATGACATGACTAAATATTGACTAAATTTAAAGGATATTTGAGACAGAAAAGAAAATCTGTGAATTGCTGGCATAAAATGGTCTTAAAATGACATTAATATCATTTATCGCAATTATTTCTGGGACAATACATCATCCAATAAAATTAGTTATCGTGACAGGCCTACTATAATCCATTCTCCTTTTGGAGAGTTAGCTTTTCGGACTACAGCTAACTACCCAGTGTAAAGTCAGGGACTGCTGTGTTTTTGTTTTTATGGAAACATGGCTCAACAACACCACTCCAGATGCAGCCATTCAGCTAGCCAGGCTAATAGCACATTGCGCTGAGAGGATAGCAGCACTGTCTGATAAGACTCGTGGTGGTGGTCTATGTGTTTACACAAATAACAAATGGTGCAGGAATGCTGTTGTGGTTTCAAGCTACTGCTCACTGTTTGTAGAGTTTATGACTGTGAAGTTCAAATAGATGATTGTTGACTTCAGGAGGACCCGAGTAGACCACTCACCACTGCACATCAACAGAAAAACTGTGAAGAGAGTCAAAAGCTGCAAGTTTCTTGGTGTGCACATGATGAAGGATATCTCCTGGACTCTCAACAGCACCTGCCTAGCCAAGAGGGCCCAGCAGAGCCTCCACTTCCTATGAAGACTGAAGAGAGTCGAACTCCCCTTTCCATTATCAACACCTTCTACAGAGGGACTTCTATAGAGAGTGTCCTGACAAGCTGTCTCACTGTGTGGTACAGGAACTGCACAGCCTCTGACCACAAGATCCGGATTGTGAGAACAGCTGAAAAGATCATCGGAGTCTCTCTACCCACCATCAACACCTCATACAACAACAGCTGCATCCGCAAAGCCACCAGTATTGCGGACGACACCTTTCACTCCTCTCATGGACTCTTCATCCTCCTGCCATGAGGCAGAAGGTACAGAAGGATCCGTGTCACCACCAGCAGATTCAGCAACAGTTGCTTAGCTGAGGCAGTCAGATTAGTCAACACCCTGCTGCCTCCCAACACTCAGCAGGGCTAGTCAAACACCTACCTCAGTATGACTCAAAAACATTGCATACCTGCACTTTATAAAGCTGCATCAGTCACTTTTTATTATGGAATTTGTTTTGCTGCCAATACTGCTGCCATACTTATTGCTGCTTCACTACAAAATAGTTTACAGTTTACATTCCATGTCCTGTGTATTTATTGCCTTGTGTATTTATTGTACTGCATATATATTGTCCTGTGTATCTATTGTTCTGTTATGTGTATTTATCTAATGTTCTGTCCTGCACTCATCTCACACGGAGGTGTATTGCATTTTATATAGTCTTGCATACTGTTCTGTGTTGCATATGGAGAAACGACATATCATTCCAATGCATACAAGCTATATAGAGGAATGACCAAAACCCACTTGACTTCACAATACTATTGCTGGAATCAAAGCCATTTGGATAAGTTCAGAGAACGCTGTTGAGCACAAAGAAAGGACACTAAATGAGTAACTCAAAAAGGACAAAGACTTTGTGTGGGAGGTTACACAATAAAGTGCTTTTAATGAGCTGAAGCAACACCTGTACATGGCTCCCTGCCTCACCTATCCTGACAAGGATAAGGAGTTCTATCTGAAGGCTAGCTTCTCACAGCATTGCCTCAGCTCTGCACTTTCTCAGAAGTATGACCAAGACAAGTGAGTGGTGGCATACACAAGCAAGCCATTAAGTAGCATTGAACTAAAATTCTCTGACTGTGAGAAGGCATTGCTTGCTACCATATGAGCTGTGGAACACTTTCGAGTTGCATTGGAGGGCAGAAAATTATCATTGAAACCTCCCACCAACCTGTCACCTTCCTAAACAGCCAATGACTCACCAACAGTCACACTGTGGCCTTCATTACAAGGGTGTGATGTGGAAGTGAAATATACTCAGAACTCAGAGTCCTTACTACCCAATCCTTGCCTTCAAACCATAATTTCTACGATGATAATGTCTGCCATGACCTCCCTGTCTATGTAGATGGATGCTCCTTCCACCATGAGGGCCCAGTACAAGCTGGTGTAGGCATAATGTGGCAAGGTAGATCTATCTAAGACCCACAACAGTATAAGCTCAGTCCAAAGATTAGCCAATATGCAGAAGTTGATGGTGTGCTTATTGTTTTACAACAGGCTGCTCGAGCCAGCATTAAAGAGTCATCTGCTCTGACTCCAACTATGCTTGGCACAGCTTTGTATCCCTTCTCCCATTGTGGAAGGAGAATCGCATGAAGAATGCCAGAGGAAGGGATTTTAAGAATGCAGAGATCTTCTTGGCTTGTGACAAGCTTGTCAGTTACTATGAGATGAGAATCTATTGAAGGAAGGTCAAATGTCACTCACAGACCCCAGGGCCAGACAAAAATGGCAATGATGAGGTGGGTGATGCCCATAATGAGCCATGTGGTGTCATCGAAGTGCAAAAGCCAGAGACATAGCCTACTGGCCTTTCATAGTCCAAGACATCCATGAATATGTGAAGAGTTGCTTAGTCTGTTCTCAGTTCTAACCATCACAGCTTTTAAACAGATCCCCACTACAGAGAGTGATCACATTTCCATGGTCCAACCTCCAAGTAGACTGGATTGGACCAGTGCCAAAATCCTTGAGAGGTAAAACATACCTCCTGCCGGTAATAAGTGCAGTTCAAGTTCAAGTGCTTTTATTGTCATTTAAACCAGGGGTGGCTGTGGCACAGTGTGAATGGGTGTGAATGGGTAAAAGCTTTGGATAAAAGCTATATAAGTGCGCCATTTACCATATACCATATACCATATATCTGGTACAGTGAAATGAAACAACGTTCCTCTAGGAACATGGTGCTACATAAAACAACACACTAACCACATGAGACACAGAACTAAATAAGATCTGCAAACATTCTGTGTGATGTGCAGACGTGGACAGTACAGTACTACTAAAACAGGACAACAGGACAGTAAGTGACAGTGTAGCGCCGAACAGAACACAGTGTTAGTGTGGAAGTGTCTGATATAACAGGTGGTGCAGAAGATAGGTGCCAAGGAGTAACAATATAATTTAAAATGGTATAAATGTGAACATAATATGCTATGACTGAGTATTCAGCAGATTAGCTTATTCCAAATATGGACATAGCAGTTATAGAGGTAGCAGTACTCCAAGTAGAGAATTATTCGGGGCTAAAGAAAAAATCTTTGGGTCAAAACGTGATTTATTTTAAAATGCATTTTAATTAATATTGTTTTCTTAGCAATACATACATTTGTAACGCAAGTAACGTAATTTTATTGACATCAGTAACTGTAATCAAATTACAATTTAAAATGTAATGCGTTACATTACTGCGTTATAAGAAAAAGTAATTAGATTACAGTAACGTATTACACCCAACTCTGCTCCTGACCAGTGCACATGTTTTTGATCATTTTTTGAGATGTGTTGTAATAACAATATGGGGAGTGTTCCTTTTTTATTTTTTTCCACAGCTTTCCATTTTGTTATGTTTTAAGAACATATTTTTTCTTTCCAACAGCATGACCCAATCATAAAGGTCCCATGACCCATTTTTGGGTCACAATCCACCAGTTGACAAACATTGATCCAGATGCCTACAGACTTCCAATGACTCTATTGTTCATCAACCAACCATGGTTGAACAGGTCATCTTGGATGTGGACCCTGATGGACTGTGGACACTCTAAATGGGTATTAATTCCACACAATTCACAATCATGGACTGCATAGGTAACCTCTGTGTGCCTCAGGACTAAACCAGCACCATACTCCAGAGGAGGATGTAGGTACCTAAGCTGTCAGTAACCACTAGTAGGTAACATGACTGCCTGCATATTATGGGAAGAAGGGGGACGGTGACTCCATCTGAGACCCCGTGGAATAAAAGAGACCGTTTCTCTCTCTCATGTCCAGCCCACTACTGAATGAACAAGAGACACCCTCTGCAGAAACAACTTGGTGGAAAAGTCTATAATCTTTGTGTGCAGTTGGGCCCTATATGCAGCAGGACTAGATTTCACTCAACCAAAACGCATTCTTCTTTCCTTTCTCATTACTTTATATTCACTTGCAAGTCAATCCCAACAACCGCCAAAGCGATTGAGAGTAACACACAAAGTGACCGGAGCCTTCTGTACATTTAAAATCAAGATCTCAACTTTGATTTTTTTCCTGGGGACAAACAGATTCACAAGAATCCCACCAGGACGCATCATTCCTCAGCTCGCAAATCACATTGGAGCGTCAAGACATTAATTACTGCTCCTCTTCAGCCAGACAACACAACTCCCCATGATGCACGCAAGCAAGATCAACTCAAAGTGAGACTGAACATCTGGGCTTAATTATAGGAAATATACACTCACCATTCACTTTATTAGGAACAACTGTATACCTGTACATTTGTTCAGTTATCTAATCAGCCAATCATGTGGCAGTAGCGCAATGTAAAAAAAAAATCATGCAGCTACAAGTCAAGAGCTTCAGGTAATGTCCACATCAAACATCAGAATGAAGAAAAAGTGTGATCTCTGTGACTTTAACCGTTGTTGGTGCCAGATGGGCTGGTTTGAGTATTTCAGAAACTGCTGATCTTCCGGGAATTTCACACACAACAGTCTAGAGTTTACCCAGAATGGTGCGCAAAACAAAAAACACTGAATGAGTGACGGAACACCTTGTAGATGAGAGAAATCAGAGGAAAATGGCCAGATTGATTTGAGCTGCCAGGAAGAATATAGTAACTCATATAATCACTCTTTACAACTGTGTTGAGCAGAGAAGCATCTCAGCGTGCACAAAACATTGAACCTTGACATGGTTGGGCTACATGTGTTCAGGTTTATATGTGTACTTATTATAGTTTTGTATATATAATGTACACAAACTTACCCAAAGCGTGTGCTCAGGGTGCCTCCCAGAGACGACCCTGTGATCATGCCAATACCAAAACAGAGACCAAGCTTTGCGAGGGCATCTGCTCGCTTGTTGTTCTCAGACAGGTCTGTGATAACCATCTGTGATCCTGGGCAGAAACACACAAAGACACATAATTGTTTCACTGGGTTAGACAAATCAAGAGTGATAAAAGGCAGCAGGTGGTTTATGTATGATGAGCTGTATGTAGGTCTGACCTGGCAAGGCATGCATGAACACAGCAGGTAGTTTGTGCAGAAAAAGTAACAATGCACTGTCTGCTGCTGCTAGCAGCAAAAAATAAATGACTGATGCTAAGCATGACAGGGAGAGAGCAGCACGTGCTCCAAAAATATCTGCAAACCTTAGAAAAACACACATTAGCAATGCATCAATATTTGACTAATATTTATCCTTTACATTTTTAAACTCAGAAACACATTGATGCACCTCACCTTCCAAACACGGGGCCCCCGAGGAGCTGCATCACTCCTACAGTTGTCTGTAGGTACCCAAACCAGAGTGTGTCAAATCCAAGCCTTCTTGCCAAATACTTCCTTATACAAAAAAAAGGTTAATGAAAGAAGCCACACAAGTTACTAAAAACAATATTAAATGACAATTATAATGACAATTACAAAATATAGCTGCAAGCAGCAATTATCGAGGTTCAAGCCATTTAGTGCCCTTAAACGATGCTAAAAGATATTACTTAATATTGTGCAATCCTATAAGCACCTAAATAAAATAAAAACCAAGAAAATTTTAAGAAATATCGGCCTTCATTAATAGCTGCTGAACATTCACCAATGGCAGCCATGTTTTTCAAGATTCACAATTGTCCTCATATACGGGACCTTGGACAAGCACAATTCTTGCAAGATTTATTTATCAAGACTATTGGACCAGTGGTTCCACATCTAGTGCCAATTTCAAGTTTTGTTCTGTTATAGTGCCACCAATTGGTCACACTCAGTAATTTTCTACAGCTGTCCTTAGATTGAACCCATACATGAATCAAAAGTTCAGCTTTTTTTTGATAATTATTGATCTAAGGCATCCAATTAATAGTGATGCAATATTTTTATTTCGGTTGCTCAAAAAACCTATGACTAGTTCTCAAAACTGTTTTTTTTTTTTTAAATAAACTCAAATATTTAATGAATGATTTGATTGACAGCAGTAGTTTAGAGGTAAAGTTGTTCACAATCAGGAGCTCTAACACATGATACAAAGAACGTGTATCTCTGAAACACCGGATCATTTACACACCATTTATTCAGCCAGTTTGTTTTCTTTACAATTATAGCGCCACCAAGTGGCCAGACTCCACCATTTTTGTCCCGTGAACTCAGATTGAGCCCTTACATAAGTATATTAAGTTTGGTGAAAATATCTCATTCCATTTAAGAGTATTACAATGTAACTACTGTGGCCAAGTCCACTACCTTTACTTTTGCCATGCCGTCAACAAGTAAAATCGAAAGTTATTTTATTTTTGATCATTAGTTTATGAATACACTGCAGAGAATATTGTAACACTTGTTTGCAAGACAATGTATGCAAATTTTGAAGTCAATAGGATTAACAGTTATAGTTACAGCCAATTTCATGTTTTTTTGGTATTATAGCACCACCATGTGGCAAAAAGTGGCCATGCCTACTTCCTGTCTTTTCGCATACCGTAGCGAATTTTCACATTTTCTAATCTTTTCGCATTTTTATTGATAGCTTTTGATATTGACCATAGAATCGTATGGCACTGGTTTGGTCCCGATCGGACGAAAAACCTAGGACTAGTTAGCAAATGTAGGTTTTATGAGAAATCCAAAATATTTTTATAGGCAGAAATAGAATTGGAGATATGTGTGGTTTTTTTTCATCTCGTCCTAAGCACTCCATAGATTTAACATACTTGAGTATTTGACAAATGGTTCAAAAGTTATGGCCATTTTTTAAAAACATGCTCACTATAGCGCCACCATCTGACAGATCTGACCGATTTGTGACACTTTAGTACTCTGGGTTACTTCCTTCCTTCAAAGTTTCAGCTGTCTAGGACTTACTGCTCAGTATACAGTGGTGCTTGAAAGTTTGTGAACCCGTTAGAATTTTCTAAATAACTGCATCAATATGACATAAAACATCATCGGATTTTCACACAAGTCCTAAAAGTAGACAAAGAGAACCCAATTAAATAAATGAGATGAAAATATTATACTTCGTCACTTATTTATTGAGGAAAATGATGTAATATAACATATCTGTGAGTGCCAAAAGTATGTGAATGTCTAAGATTAGCAGTTAATTTGAAGGTGAAATTAGAGTCTGGGTTTTCTGTCAATGGGATGATGATCAGGTGTGAGTGAGCGCCCTGTTTTATTTTAAAAAAAAAAAAAACAGGGATCTATCAAAGTCTGGTCTTCACAACACATGTTTGTGGAAGTGTATCATGGCACAAACAAATGAGATTTCTGAGGACCTCAGAAAAAGAGTTGCTGATGCTCATCAGGTTGGAAAAGGTCACAAAACCATCTCTAAAGAGTTTGGACTCCACCAATCCACAGTCAGACATTGTGTACAAATGGAGGAAATTCAAGACCATTGTTACCTCCCCAGGAGTGGAGACCAACAAAGATCACTCCAAAAGTTACCAAGTTACCCAAGTTAATTTTTAAGCAATTAAAGGCCTCTCTTACATTGGCTAAAGTTAATGTTCATCAGTCCATCATCAGGAGAACACTGAACAACAATGGTGTGCATGGCAGGGCTGCAAGGAGAAAGTCACTGCTCTCCAAAAAGAACATTGCTGCCCTTCTGCAGTTTGCTAAAGATCACGTGGACAAGCCAGAATGCTGAGGGAGAGTGTTTTCTGGACGGATGAAATAAATAAATACATAAATAAATAAATAAAAATGTTTAATTCTAAAGGGTTCACAAACTTTCAAGCACCATTGTAAGTAGTAAGCATTAATACAATCCGGGCGTACTACATCCGCCATGTTGGCATTGTCAACTTCAAAAGAGCCAATTTGCCATTTTTGATTCTGACAGCTCTTCCATGCCAGTCCCGTTGCCTTATGGGATAGCGCAGCATCCACAATGCCCAGTGGTTCCATACTGCAGAATCTCGGCAGAAGCAGTAGGTCATCCAGGTATTTCTTGCCTACTGTTTTATGAATACTGAGAATTTGAACATGCTACTCCTTTGGTGTACTGCTTTTTGCCTCATGTATAGTAGACTAGTAGGGATATTTGGATGCAGCACATGTCTTTGGACTTGGGGAGTTGGGGAAAACGGAGTACCTGGATGAAACCCCTGCAGCACAGGAAGAACCCCTCATCCATAAACAAATGCAGCATATTCCACAAATAAATAATAGGGCGAGTGATCACTGACAATCGAAATCAACATAAATTACTAAACTTAAAATACCTACTTGTTAGCCTAAATGTAATGCTTTGTGGTCTACCACCGCAAGGTGGCGTCGATGCTAACTTGCTAAACGCATCGCACACAAGCCAATAATACAGCATTTATCCAGTCTTTAGAACCGCAGGGAGTAAATGGCGCAATACTGCCCACTCACCTGTACGTCTGTAAGTAAACGTGAAAAAAGTAACGAGAAAAAATACTGTGGATCCCACCTGTAGTTAAATGGGCGTGGCTAAGGGTCATAGAACCTGTTGCTAAAAATGTTGTGGTTTAATTAATATTTAAGATTGTGGTTTAATTAATATTGATTAGTTAATATTTAAAAATAAACTAAATTAATTAAGCAATTAATATTCATATTAATATAATTAATAAATATTAAACCACAACTATAAAATCGAATTCACAATTACACTTTCAGAGCTGAGCAAAGCTAAAACACAAATGTACATGGGTAATAACACAGAAATAAGCGAGATTTACTGAGGACAATAACAACATTTATTTACTTCTCTGCAGATTATTTCATTAGGCTATTGGTGTTCGAATCAATCGAGACCTACCGGTGTTATTGAAAACTGGAGGAACAGCCACGTTACGTCCAAAGTAGCTATCAGGTATGTAACATGTAAAACCTTCTTCACTTTTGCAGCTGGCGGTGGATCCATGACTATTTTTCGTAAATTAAAAGTATTACTGTTGTCTCAGTCGTCCTCCGATTCAGCTTCTTTCACACGTTCTCGGTCGAAAATGAAACCAAGACAAATCAGTCTAATCTGTTAATCTTTTCTACTTCAGGAACCTGATAGTAACACGCAAATTAACAAAAGTGATCGATCTCCAGAATGATAGAACTCCGGGAGTACACGATCTGGACCATACACACAAGGCAGTACACTGAACTTTGCCCGAATCACCACTTAAAACAAAAAACACGTCTGCAGTCGGGAGACAAAACTATAAAACGGGCTTAGATATCGACAGCAACTTATGTTTAATTGTTATGTTTATTAAAAACGAAAGAAAACAAGAACATAGCGTAAAGATTTTGCCTCCACGAATGTCAACGTTGGACTACAGAGATGAGTCGTTTCCGAACGAGTCGGCTCTTTTTGGTGAACGTCGCATAGTCCTGGGTTCTCTCTCTCTCTCTCTCTCTCTCTCTCTCTCTCTCTCTTTCTTTAAATGGTGAGGCGTGCTTGACTCTCAAATGCAAATAAATCTTCATAATTAAGCACACTTCTAGTTCCTTGCTAATTTATTAGTTATTGAAATAAATGTTATATACTGCAATGCAAAGTAATGTTATTTTATTTTATAAGGTAGAGTAAGATTTAATTAAACAAATTCAGCCGTAGTTATGAAAATAAAAAACAATCACTGGTAATAATATAGAAAAAAATGTAAATGAGACGTTTGTAAGTCTTATTTAAGAACTGAGCCAAATGATCCGACTCACTAAAAAGATCCGGAATTTACGTCACTACCGAAGCAGAAATTCACTTCCTAAAAGGAAATGTCCTTGTATAGAATCAAATATTGGATGAACATGTTAATATCACAAATATGTTTCAATATTCGATATTTAAATATTGCACACAAGAAAAAGGAATTAAGAAAAAATCATTCACTACTTTTTCTCTTTTGCGTTTCTCATTTTATGGTGTTTGACGTAGTAGCGAGTCATGACCCGAGGGATGGGGGCGTGGTGTGTACGCCTACGTCATCCACCAAGACCACAACCCAGTCTGTCGTCTCACTCACAACATTGCAGAAGTGAGAAGCAACCTTCAACCATTATGGAGGACCAACGTGCTCAGAATAAAATAAAAATAAATAATAACACAATAACATTAATTTATGGATTTTATTTTAAGCGTATTAAAATACAGTACATTTCATAATAATGATATTATATTTCATAATAAAATTCTTTCTTCCAAAATATAGTTTTTTGTTGAACAGTTTTTATTATTCTCATTTGAATTTTTAATATATTTTAGACAAGTTCCAGTCAGGTTTGAGATCTCTACGCAGTACTGAATCAGCGCTGTTAAAGGTTACTAATGATGTTTTAATGTCACTTGACTCTAGCACTTGTGCTGTGTTGGTCTTATTGGATCTTACCACTGCCTCTGATACTACTGACCATAGTGTTCTTTTAAATCTTTTAGAGTCTGTGGTTGGTATCAAGGGTCTGATTTTGCAGTGGTTTGTGTCTTACCTGAAATATTGGACTTTACTGCTATGCTGATGATACCCAATTATATTTGCCAGTTAGGTCAAATGACATCAGTCCTTTTGGGTCCCTTTTTAAATGTCTTCAGGACATTAAATGTTGGATGGCTAACGATTGTCTGCAATTAAATGAAAGCAAAAACGGAAGTCATTATTTTGGGCTGCCCTACTGTTATTTTCTGCTCTGGAGCCCCAGTTAGATCCTCTCTCTATGTCAAAAATGTTGGAGTTATTTTTCACCCAAACTTGCACTTTGATAAACAAATCAGTTCTGTTGTTAAGGAAAGCTTCTTTCATTTAAGATCTATTGCTAAATTAAAACAGTTTCTCTCTAGAAAAGAACTAGAAACCGTGATCCATGCTCTTGTTACTTCATGGTTGGACTGCTGTAATTCTTTGTATGTTGGCCTTCCTCAATCTGCCCTATCTCATGCAGCAGCTAGATTTTTAACGGGGACCAAAAAGAGGGATCGTATTTCCCCTATTATAGTATCTCTTCACTGGCTTCCAGGCCAGTTTTTTTTTTTATTATTTTTTTTTATTATTCTAATTTATGTATACAAAGCTCCTTCTGGTTCTGCTCCACAGTACATCATTGCCCTTCTTCACCTTTACTCTCCTATTAGAGCATTGAGATCATGTAATCAACTTCTTTTCTGCCCCCTGTTGTCGTACTAAGACAAAGGATGATCGAGCCTTTTCTGTGGTTGGTCCCAAACTTTGGAACAGTCTCCCCTTTTCACATGAGGTCTGCTCCAGCTTTAAAAAAATAAATAAGTAAATCCTCTCATAAAACTTGTTTTTAATCTTAGTTATAATTTTATCTAATGTGATTGTATATTAATATTTTGTACAGCACTTTGGATCAACTGCTGTTGTTTTTAAATTTGCTTTATAAATAAATCTGACGACTTTTTTTTCACTCTGATGATGATGCTCCATTTTAATATTTTAGGGAGTTTTTCCTTGCCACTGTCACCTATGGATTTCTCACTGGGGTATTAAAGCACCATATTTTCAATGTAAATAAGAATACTCTTTTACACCAACATCATAATTTTCTGAAGAAAGTATTCAAAAGTTAAAAGCAAAAATATTTTTCAAATCTCATCACCTGTAGGTGGCACTGTTCTCAAATTCAGCCTGGACCCTCAGTTCATGCTGCTGATGAAGTGTACCAAGTTTCATTATGGTTGTATGGCCAAGATACAGCCTCTGATCCAATTTTTGGGTCAACATTAAATCTATTATACTCAAATATACTCAAAATATGAGTATCAAAATTAGGTTAAGTTATTTTTGTGCAGCTATGTAGAGTGATAATCTGTTTGTCCAATTCTTACCACTATTGATCATTGACCCCAGTCTTTCATTTGACGCTCATGTAGATAATATTACTAGGATAGCCTTCTTTCATCTCAGAAATATTTCTAAGATA
>JANDJT010000164.1:18450353-18460374 GCA_024331685.1 Stegophilus panzeri | reverse complement strand
CCCCCTTTAATGACATGGCACCAATTGTTCATAAATTTTTCTGCATTCAACAAGTAGGGTGAATTCAGAGACATATTGGGTCAGCTTTCTTGCCATTAATACACAAATTCCCCAACATAAAATACATTTCTGAAATCCTCAAGGTGCTGACTGTCTACATATGAAGGAAAAAATATTTAAATGTTTATATGATATTCTGTAGAAACATGGCTAATTCTGACTGACAGAAAACCATTTTAATGACACGTTTGGTAATTTAGCACAGCATGTTTCATAATTGGCTTACTTTCAACCTCAATTACATGTTTAAAACAATTTTTATTTGTAGTATACTTATTCATTCATTTATTCATGTATTCACCTGAATAGGACACCCATCCATCGACAGACACAATTCACATACATGCTAACAACACACACACTCAATCACACCACTGACAATTTAGTGTAGCCAGTCCACCAACCTGCATGTTTATTGTAGAGCGGTAGGAGATTGGAGAACCCAGAGTAAACCCATGAGAACACCATGAGTGAGAGCATGCAAAACTCCACACAGACAGTAAGCTGAACTCAAGATTGATATTTATTCATGACATCAATAAATCAAATTTCAATAATGAGTTGAAGAAAAATTCTCAAAATTTATCAACATATTCTTATATTATGCTAATATTTTCCAGATTCATAACCAATCCTTTCTTTAAAAAATAACGACATGAGAAGATTACAAAAAGGTTAGTAATATTTATAACTAATTTTTTGTGGCATGTCATCATGGGCTGCCAGAACTCCAGTTCCCTTCACAATACAAACCATGTCACATGACCCAGTCACTTAGTACAAGTTCACTGGACTTATACACACTTTTTCCATATTACTCATACACTTTAAAAGACATAGACATTCACTCAGTTTTCGTGAGGTCTCTCGCCTATGCACTAGTGACCAAGTGCTTATACTCTTGTTTGTTCTTCTGGTTTTGATTGATTGTTTGATTGATTCCTGACTTAACCCCTGTTTAACTTGACCATGTTGTTTGGATTTGCCCTGTAAGCCTATAAACCTGCATTTGTATCCATCCCGAACCACTTCCCTGACAGAAGACATGCATGCAGCAGGTCTGCATGAGCTGAAACAGGCATTAGAGGCACAGAGTAAGCTTGTGAGACATGCAGAAAGATGAAAGGTTTTGGCTTTTCAAGTGGGGTGATGAAAAATCACAGCTAACTACACCTAAAGCATCACCACCTTGGACCCCATGATGAACTTTCATCCTCATGAGGGGCCATCCTCTAGAGCAGAAAGCAATTCCCAAGTGAAGATAGCTCCAAGCAGAAGTCAAACATCAGGATAGGCAAGACTGGACTGTGCAGAGGGAGTCAGGATCAGGCACTTCAAGCAGCAGGAGTAACATGAAGCTTGACAGAGAGAGAGAGAGAGAGAGA
Organism: Stegophilus panzeri; assembly: GCA_024331685.1. Taxonomy (NCBI): domain Eukaryota; kingdom Metazoa; phylum Chordata; class Actinopteri; order Siluriformes; family Trichomycteridae; genus Stegophilus; species Stegophilus panzeri. The sequence continues at coordinate 18,458,929 of JANDJT010000164.1, read as the reverse complement.
GAGAGCAGATTATTAGGTATGCCCTTCCCTGGTGGTGGTTTAAGGTACTGAACATTATGATAAGAGTGCATGTGGAGGCTCCAACAGGTCTAGCTATGAAAGCATAACTAAAAGGAAGAACCAGAATTTAACACAGACATGAGAGCACACTGGGACATAAAGGTCCCTGCCACTCCACCATCAACAAACCTGGGTGAATGTGTGCAAAGGGTGAATCATAAACAAGTTAATAATTTATTTGGGTATTGTCAAACAAGTCCTGATTAACCAAGGTTTAATACTTAAAGAGAGCCGACGTGGTCTTCCACATTTTTGTTCTTAGCTTGTCCGCACCAGTCCCATGCATCATGGGATTGTTTGACTTGCGTAGTGTGTATCGGTTGCACACTGCAAGATCTTGGCGGAAACAGTACGCCATCCAGGTACTTCTCGCCTACTTAGAATTCAGACATACTACCCTTCTGGCATAAAGCTTTTCACCTACTATATAGGAGGTAAGTATGCTGTTTCGGACGCAGCTACTGTCCTCCCCAGAGCCGAGATTTTAACAGAAAAAACAAAAAGTGGCAAAATGTCACCTTTCTTCCTCGCTCACTGTTCTGAGTCACACGCACTGTACATGTACTGAGCACTTCGTATGCGCACTACAAGTCTCTCTCAGCTTGTTTCTCCATAATTGGCTGGGACGTTTTTTTTTTTGCAAAGCTTACACACAACGGTGTTCTGATGTTGGTCAGACAAAAAGAAATAAAACTGCCACACTGGGGTGCTGACATGTCCTTTCCCCACAATCTCCTTGGCAGGATCTGAACTCATTTTCGCGTGTGTTCTGATCTCACATGGCGATGATGCAAACGAACCCCACAGATACACAACTTGTTATTGACTGTTTGCTTGTCACTCGTAGCACGCTCCTTTATCAAAGCATATGATAGGCTGGTTATGATCCAAGGACAGCGCACAATTAAGGGATGTTCATGCAACTAATCGTCATGTCTGTTTACATTGTATTGAGTGTTATACCTAACATTTTTTTTTATCGTTACCGATAAAGGTGTACCGTCGATAAATACCGATACCGTTTTATTGACCAGCCCTAGTTTCCGGTAAGGGTTGCAGACAAGCTTGGAGGAATTTTAGCCCGTTCCTCAGTACAGAACAGCTTCAACTCTGGGATGTTGGTGGGTTTCCTCACGTGAACTGCTTGCTTCAGGTTCTTCCACAACATTTCTATTGGATTAAGGTCAGGACTTTGACTTGGCCATTCCAAAACATTACCTTTATTCTTCTTTAATCATTCTTTGGTAGAAGGACTTAGGGTCGTTGTCTTGCTGCTTGACTCAAATTCTCTTGAGATTCAATTCAAGGACAGATGTCCCGACATATTCTTTTAGAATTTGTTACATCAAAGATGGCAAGCCACCCTGGCCCAGATGCAGAAAAACAGGTCCAAACCATGATACTACCACCACCATGTTTCACAGATGGGATAAAGTTCTTATGCAGGAATGCAGTATTTTCCTTTCTCCAAACATAATGCTTCTCATTTAAATAAAAAATTCATGAAACATTTTTCCATTAACCTTCTGGCTCGTCCCTGTAATCTTTAGCAAACTGCAGAGGAGCAGCAATGTTCTTTTTGGAGAGAGGTGGTTTTCTCCTTGCAACCCTGCCATGTACACCATTGTTGTTCAGTGTTCTCCTGATGGTGGACTCATGAACATTAACATTAGTCAATGTGAGAGAGGCCTTTAGTTGCTTAGAAGTTACCCTGGGTTCCTTTGTCAGCTCGTATTACATGTCTTGCTCTTGGAGTGATCTTTTTTGGTCAACCACTCAGGGAGGGTAACAATGGTTTTGAATTTCCTCCATATGTACACAATGTGTCTAACTGTGGATTGGTGGAGTCCAAACTCTTTAGCGATGGTTTTGTAACCTTTTCCAGTCTGATGAGCATCAACAACTCTTTTCCCGAGAGCCTCAGAAATCTCCTTTTTTCGTGCCAGGATATACTTCCACAAACATGTGTTGTGTAGATCAGACAGAATCCCTGTTATTTAAATAAAACAAGATGCTTACTTACACCTGATTGTCATCTCATTGAATGAAAACATCTGACTCTAATTTCACCTTCAAATTAATTGCTAATCCTAGAGGTTCACATACTTTTGCCATTCACAGATATGTAATATTGGATCATTCTCCTTAATAAATAAATAAATGACCAAGAATATTTTTGTCTCATTTGTTTTAATTTGGTTTTAGTTTTTTTTATGCAGATATGTAGAAAATTCCACAAACTTTCAAGAACCACTGTATTTTATATACATAATAATATAAATTTGCCCATATTGAAAATATTTTCACTTGCTGGTTTATGTATGGTGCCAAATCTGCTTTGCTGGACATGTGCAAATCAAGTCTGTAAATTTTACCCTTAGTGATAGGGTTGCTCTTTAAAGGGGGCATATTGAGGATTTTAAAAGGTCATTATTTTGTTTATTGGGTGTAATAGTGTTAACATGCTTCAGTGTTCAAAAAGCACATTATTTTTCACATACTGTACATTATTGCAGTACCTCTATTCCCAGTCTGTCTGAATCACTCTGATTGAGTTCCGGTTTTTCCAAAGCCCCACCTTCCAAAAAGCCCAGAGCGCTCTGATTGGCCAGCTGTCACATTGTGTTGTGACTGTGTGTCGGAAATGTAATGGCCCTTACCATAATCACAAGCTTCACCTTCCAAGGCTTCTAAAGCAATTATAAATGCAGTTAATAATGTAATTGGTTTTACTGTATCAGTTCAAGCCCGAGTTAGATTCTGAAAATGCGCATGATCAAACAGATCATTCGGAACCAACATTGCAAGCATGACTTGAGCAGAACGTTTCACAGTGGTAAGTTTTTATTTTCTAATTCTCTTACCTGTTATATATGATGTTATAACGGTTTGATTTATCTTCTTCACTGTAACAACTTTATGTCCTAAATTGACAACATAAAGTACAGTTTTAAAAAAATGTTATGAATAAAAAAAAAAATATGGCGCCATTATGCTGATATTTCAAATTGTGATTTAGACATTTGCGGAAGTAATATCTGGACTTTAGGCAGGACTAGAGCAGTGTTCTCTGTTAGATAGAATAAATCCCTTTGTGGGAGACTATCAGCTTTGTATCTTTGCAGATCTTATACATGCATAAACAGATATATTACACACTAAGGAAAAGGAAATGCACATATGACCCCTTTAAACCCACCACCACACCCTGGAGGGTAGAGTGCAGGGCTCAAAATCACAAACATGGGCTATTTAACATCCAGCATGGACATTTCCACCTGAGACCATCAGAGGGTACTTTCACCCAAGTTCTAAGACACTTCAGTATGCTAGCCTTTTGTGTAAGTTCTGAGCCATGCATTTTCTTGGCTGACATCCTGTGTATGACCTGTTTTCCCTTGCCACATCTTGCCCCTTGTGTTTTGCTGTTTTTTTCTGATCCTGGTATTTTGACTCTGCTCTGCCCTTTGACTACGTTTATTGTTCACGTTATGGATACTGTTCACATTGTGTGGTATTTTGGGGATTTTTGAGTTTGTCATTAAACTTTCTGTATATGGATCCACATTTTGTCTCTGTGAGCCCCTTGTTCCAATGTGGATCCAGTGGAAGTTCAAGGTCTTTAGACAGCCATCACTTCACAGGAGCATCTACTTGGCAACCATGAACAACACTTGCAGCAAATGTCCTCCATTCTGGATAAAAGCGTGTTGTTGGGGTTTTTTTTACTACTGGGGTCTCAATGCTGTGACGTACCACTGTCCACTTCCCCTGGTCCACTGCTCCACTGGTAAATGAGAGGAGCTAGGTTATTCACAAAGTTCAATCTCAGAAGTGAATAGAATCACACCTGCATGAGAAAAAGGTACAAACTGCTTTCCTTACCAATTCCAGACACAGTGCATACTTGGTAATGCCAAATGGACTAGTCAACACAACTTCAGTCTTCCAGGCTTTCATAAATGAGGTTTTGCATTAATTCCTGAATTCCTGCTTCATAATTTATATAGACAACATCTAAATGGAATTAATGGAATTATAATGTGGTAAACAAAGAACTGCTGGCCGTTAAAGCTGCCCTTGAAGATTAGAGACACTGGTTGGAAGGTGAAAAATATCCCTTCATAATCATGACTGACCATAAGAACCTGGAAGCCAGGTGGGGCCTTTTCACCAGATTTAGGCCCCGTTTACACTGCGTTTTTACGATCCTCGTCCACACTGGCATTTCCGCTGTGTTTCAGAAACAATCTCCGTCCACACTACATGACCGAAAACGCATGTCATATGACCATTTATGCACACTGGGCATGGGCATTCAAGTGTAAACAGGAAGTTGGTTGCTAGTCACCGGCTGGCACATCAATGAGCATGATGGCGAGGAAAAGCAAGGTCTTTTTTAAACATCGGGTTTATTACTTTCTAGTCATTCCTTGTCATGTTTTTTCTTTATAAATATGAATAATCGAGGCTAGCATGTACGCTAGTGTGTACTTAATCAAACTCAATACAAATTCACATAATTCACTTCATTTGTAACATTAATACACTGGCACATTGAAGTGAAAGCATAAACGATACATCATGGTAAAAACAGATGCATAGGTCACATAAGCAGTCATACACTCATTATGAAATAAAACAATAAGGGATATTGTTTCTTTTTAATGTAGGCTGTTTTTTGCTGCTCTTAATATGGGCTGCTCAAATGGCTTATGGGTCAAGAAACCTTGTCACTACGCGTCTCTCTCGTTTCCCCTTGGTTTCATTGTCCGCTCTCTTTTGGTCTAACCCAAAGCCGGCGTTCCATGTAGGGCTTACAAAATCTCATTTTCCCAATTGCTCTAATCGTAGCTTGCCTCTTGCACATGTAGCAGCTGCAGTATTATAAAATACAGAATTTAACTGCACAATGGCTGCTAAGAATGACAACAAAGCCAGCAAAGCTTGCGGTTCAGTCTCCATGTTGTTGTGTATATGACCAAGGTAGAGTAATGGTGATATGGTAGGGGCTTGACGAATCAGGGAAGGATACGCAGTGATCCAGAAGACCTAATCAGGAAGTGAGTGTAGGCAGCCATGCCTTTGTTTTCAAAAGTCTTTGTTTTGGTCTGTTTACACTGAAACACGAGCCCGGAGTTTTCAAACTAAAACGGGGTCTTCAGTGTTTCCAGAAGTCTCCGTTTTCAAGGGTCGAAAACGCCGGAGTAGTGTAGATGACAGGCGTAACCGTAAGAAAAGTTATGCATTTTAAAACGAACACGCACGAGTGTGAACAAGGCCTTAACTTCACTCTGACATACAGGCCTGGATCTAAGAATGTTAAGGCTGACACCTTATCTAGGAGTCCCCACACACCAGTTACACCTAAGCCCATTATTCCCAAGTCATGTTTTCCAGCTCCAGTGCACTGGGAAATCTGAGAGGATGTCAAGCTAATGGAAAACAAGGACCCATCGCCCTCTCAGTGTCCGGCCATGGAAGTCTGTGTGCCCCAGTCCATGAGGGAGGAGGTTGTTTGCTGAGTCCACACATCTCTGTGATTAGGACCCCCAGGTATCAGCTGCACACAAAGGTTAATGGTGAACAAATTCTGTTGGGAGGGATTAAGAAATGATGTTGAACATTTTGTCTGTGCCCAAACCTGTACTTCAAGACAGCTCCCTGGGGCCTAGAAGAATACCTATCCTACAACACCCTTGCTCTCATATTGCACTAGATGTTGCCACCAACCTCCCTAGCTCTCAAGGCTACATAGTTATGCTCTCCATCATTGATAGTTTCTCCAAAGCCAATCATCTCATTCCCCTACCGAAACTCACCGCAAAATCCTGTAAGTGTTCTTACATTATGGTCTCCCAGAGTACATTGTGAAAGATCATGGGGTACAGTTCACTTCCAGAGAGTGGCAAGCTTGTAAATATTTAAACATTAATGTCAGTCTTACCTTAGATGGGCAGACTGAGAGGTTGAATCAAGAAATTGGAAGTTTCCTCATTTATTGCCACAACAACCAGCATGACTGGAATCGGTATCTCCCTTGGGAGAAATATGTCCAAAACATCCTTAGCCACTCCTCCACTGGCCTCACACCGTTCCAGTATGACCTGATGTTCCAACCTCCACTGTTCCCCTAGTCCAATGAACCCGCCATTAGAAGCACATGTCTGCCTTATGAGAGCCATCCAAAGGCAAAAGCAACTGACAGACTGTGTCCAGCACCCACATCAACCCCTGCATCAAGATTAAATGATGTGGCTGTTGACCAGAGGCCTCAGTCCCAAGCCACTTTCATGAAAGTTAAGTCCATTCAAGGTTCTAAAATAAATTAATCCTACACAGCAAAATCACCAGTGTTGAATTCACACCCTACAGTGTTTATATAAATCCACTGGACTCATATAAACACTCTGGGTGTTAATTCAACATAGGGATTTTACTGTGTAGAGTTACCATCACACAATGAAATAGCACCCATATTCCATGTGCTCAAACCATGTGCGTTTGTGCTTTCTCCACAGGGAACGGAGGTGGAGGATTCTATAACATCAAGCCCATACATTTTGATCACATTATCCACTTCCTTTTTTGCATGCTATAAAACCACATGGGCTTTATACTCTATGCAAAGCCTTGCAGTTTGTTAGCCATCTGTGTATGTTCTGAGCCATGCATTTTCTTGACTGATATCCTGATGTCCATTTTTTGCCTTTGTCTTGCCCATTGTGTTTTGTTGATTTTTCTGATCCTGGTATTTTCACGCTGCTCTGCCTTTTTACTATGTTTGTTGATGTTTCAGTTTATGTGTTGATTGTGTGGGTTTTTGGATTTTTCACCTGGACTGCCTTGACAGAGTCATTTTATCATAAAATTATCTGTAAATGGTTCTGCATTTTGGCTCCAAGAACCCCTTGTTGCGGCTAATAGCTTGGTCAGTGCCACTTTTAGGTCAATTCAGCTACTTTTTGGATCCTACAATGTTTAGGATTCCATTTAGGAGAGTTGTAACAGGGGTGAAAGCCTTATATTACCAAAGTTCATTAGACACAGTGGTAAAACAACTGATGTTCATTAGAGCTATTTGGATATTATATTTAAGAAACCAGTGCAAGAATTCAAGGAAGCAGGAAGCAGGGGTGCTGACTTTCAGAATTCCTTTAATTACTCCTGTATCTGTGACTGCTATAAAAATAATAATAATAATAATAATAATAATAACAACAACAACAATAATAACTAGTAAAGTTCGTCACAACAAACTTTGATGTTGGCTTGAGAAAGCAAGCCATCAGCTAGACAGGGTTATCAGGGTTATCGACATCCCAATATTTTTGGATCATCACAGCATCCCAATACTTTTAGACTTCAGGCCATGTGCACTCAGATGTGTGTGTGTGTTCTGACAGTTGGAGCCAGGCTCTGAACATTCCCTCAATGTAAGTGAATGGGAGTTTTTGGGAAGTACCGGGAGTCCGACCAGTTTTGAAAAATAGAGCCTGACCACTGTGATCAGCCTAAAGGACTGTGCTGAGTTTGGTGGAAGTAGCTTGAAAGCTCAATGATTTATAACAGTGAGAATTTTTAATGGAAGTCAATGGGAATTTTGCCCAATTTGAGATTCCGTACCGGGAATTCCAGAATTCCGATCATGTCAAAAAGATATAGCAACTCGAGTCAGAACAGGGTAAACGTCTGTGCCAAGTTTGGTGCATGTAGCTTGAAAGCCCTAGGAGGAGATGCAATAAAGTTTTTTTTGGCACTCATATTATTATTATTATTATTATTATTATTATTATTATTATTATTATTATTAAGCTTATAAAGCAAATCAGTATGTTGGCTTTCTCAAACCAACATAATAATAATAATAATAATAATGTGTAAATAACTTGAAAGAAATAGGCTTAACGAACTTTAAAATGGAGTTGTAGTTTTTTTGTTTTAGTTTTAGCAGTTTTTGTGTTTGCGTATCGACATATTTCTCTTAGTGGAAGGGGATATGGGTACTTGACTGAATACTGGTTGAGGCCCCGATAGTCAATGCATGGTCTGAGGCCACCCCCTTCTTGGCCACAAATTAAAGCTTGCTGCTGTGGGTGACGTGGAGTACCGGATATAGCCTTGTTGCAGTGCCTCTTGGATATATTTCTCCATAGCTTTCTATTCAAGTACGAAGTAGGGATAAATCCAGCCACGGGGTGTAGTCATACCAGGCAGCAGGTTGATAGTGCCATCATAGGGCTGATTTGGAGGAAGGCCACAAACCTTTTTCTTGCTAAAAAAATTCCTTGAGGTCCTGATACTCAGAAGGTAGGTGAAGGTATTTTGATTTCATCTGACCATAGAACCCGATCCCATTTGAAGTTTCAGTAGTGTCTGGCAAACTGAAGATGCTCGAGTTTCTTTTTGGATGAGAGTAGAGGCTTTTTTCTTGAAACACTTCCAAATAACTTGTGGTGATGTAGGTGACTTCGGATTGTAGTTTTGGAGACTTTCTGACCCCAAGACACAACTAA
>JANDJT010000164.1:18434773-18445779 GCA_024331685.1 Stegophilus panzeri | reverse complement strand
ATTTCTTCAGTGTTGTCACATGAAAAGATATAATCAAATATTTACAAAAATGTGAGGTGTGTACTCACTTTTGTGAGGTACTGTATGTCTGACATTTAAACAATATTTCTCTGTGTCCTGGCAATAATGTAAAATAAATTAAAGAACTTAATTCACACCAACATGTTGTTTACTCATGTGTTTGTGGTGTTGTCTGCAGGGTTTGTGGGTTCTTTACATGCTGAATGGATACAGAGCTTGCCCAGCAGCATATAAAGTGTTGGGCCTCCTCCAGTACATTTTGTCAAATGCAGAGTCTTCTGACCAACAGGTAAATACATAAATAATTATACTGCATTGTTAGATTGGCTTTATCACTTCTAATGGAAAGAAAATGGTGCAATGTAACCAGGTAAAACAAGCAAACACATCTAATAGGAGTTTAATGATGTACAACATTCAAATTTGATAGGACATGATACAATATGGTGGTGTCTTGATACAATACATTTTCAGTAATGCAACACTAAGCATTGTGTGACTTAGGACTCCATTTTTAATTGATTAAAACATTTCATATTATAAAAGCACAGTGGGCCTCATAATGTTTGCATAAGCCAAACTGAACAAAATTTTTCCACTGGACATACAAAAATTTACAAAAAAAAAAAAAATGGAGAAATAGAACCCCGTTGAACAAATGAGACAAAAATATTATATGTCGTCATTTACTTATTAAGGAAAATAATCCAATGTTACGTACCTGTGAGTGGCAAAAGTGTGTGAACATAGGATTAGCAGTTAATTTGAAGGTAACATTAGAGTCAGGTATTTTCAATCAATGGGATGACAATCAGGTGTCATAACAGGGATCTATCAAAGTATGATCTTCACAACACGTTTGTGGAAGTATATCATGACATGAAAAAAGGAGATTCCTGAGGACCTCAGGAAAAGAGTTGTTGATGCTCATCAGGCTGGAAGGGTTACAAAACCATCTCTAAAGAGTTTGGACCAATAAACAGCCAGACAAATTATGTACAAATGGGTAAAATTCAAAACCATTGTTACCTTACCTAGGAGTGGTCAACCAACAAAGATCACTCCAAGAGCAGGACATGTAGTAGTCCACGAGGTCACAAAGCAACCCAGGGTAACTTCAGGGTAAGGCCAATGTTAATGTTCTTGAGTCCACCATCAGGAGAACACTGAACAGCAATGGTGTGCATGAAAGGGCTGTAAGGAGAAAGTCACTGCCCTCCAAAAAGAACACTGCTGCCTGTCTGCATTTTGCTAAATATCAAGAAATATCTTCTTTAACCATTCTTTGATGGAACAACTTGTGTGTTTAGGCAAGGACATCACTAGAGATTTATGAATGGGTGGCTAAGCCTCTTTTAGGGGGGTCTGGGCATACTCCTCCCAAAATTTTTTAGAGTCACCAAAACATATTTCTAGTAATGTATATTTTAGAGTAACAGTGGCTATAAAATCTATAGAAATGCAGTTATTTTTGGTCAAGGTATACCTGTCTCATAATTTGTGTTAGAGACTGATCTAATATGACTTATTAAATTATATCAAAATAAAGAAATTAAAATCCACTTTGTCCTCATCCATCTAACACCAACAAAAGGCAAAAATCGCTGTACTATATAGCCAAAATACTTTTTGGATTTTATTTGGAGAGAGAGAGAGAGAGAGAGAGAGAGAGAGAGAGAGAGAGAGAGTGAATGAGAGAGTGAGTGAGTGAGAGGGAAGTCAACACTACATTACTGCACACTGTCTTTGTCAATTACATTAACTACATTTACACGGGCAGTTATAATTGAGCTACTAGTAGAAATCCAATCCTTCTATCCAGTAGAAATGTTGTGGAAGAACCCGAAGCAAGCAGTTCGTGTGAGGAAACCCACCAACATCCCAGAGTTGAAGCTGTTCTGTACTGAGGAACGGGCTAAAATTCCTCCAAGCCGATGTGCAGGACTGATCAACAGTTACCCCAAATGCTTATCTGCAGTTATTGCTGCACAAGGAGCTCACACCACATACTGAAAGCACATACTTTTGCACTAACAGATATGTAATATTTGATCATTTTCCTCAATAAGTAAATGACCAAGTATAATTTTTTTGTCCCATTTCTTTAATTGGGTTCACTTTGTTCACTTTTAGAGCTTGTGTGAACATTTAATGCTGTTTTATATTTATGCAGAAATATAGAAAATTAAAAGGTTTAACAAACTTTCAAGCACCACTAATTTGGTGGAGTCAGCATACTGTAATGTTTTGGTTCATGTTACTTTACTTTTTATACCTTTTTATTACTAAAATAGCTAGGCTACTAAAATAGCTAGCTGTCTGTACTGATATACAGCCATCTTTTTGATCCAACATCATTCCTAATACCTAAACATCCTATTCAAATTGCATTTAATGTCCTTGTTCTCAGTCTGTCACAATGATTTCCACCACACATTATAATTTCCTAAGAGATGTAATTGCCTATCAGACCATCCCCAACAAGCAACAGACCTCATGGACGTTATTCACATATAACCCTAATACAGCCATAAAATTAACGTCACATGGCAGGAAGTGGGGAATTATATCTCGATGAAAACGTGTGTTGTGTACATTACGCCCAAATTAGTCTTTCTGAACATTTTTAACATAATCTCTGCTGTTCACAAATAATATAAATATAAATATATTTAAAATATTCCATACAAATAATTTGATGTTACTGCTCTTTAATATAAAATTTGTCTATAAGAATGTATTTTCCTGCTGTTTGGAGGAGGAGAAGGGTGGGGGAAGTAAGAAAAAAGGCAGGCAGAAATGCGTACATTAGATCGAAACTGTGAGAGACACAGAAACGTGTGTCTGACTGAAGTTTAGTCATGCTAATCAGTTGCAAAGTAAGCTGAAGAACAGGGCTTGAGCTGCGGATTCTTAAAATTTCTTAAATTCAGTTTTGTTTCCATAGATTGAAGACGGAGTGGCGTGTAAGCCTGTTGACAATATCTGGCTTTTCCTACTCAAGATGTGCTCAGAGAAAGTTCTGGTGTTTTTTTTTTAATTGTACATACAGTAACATTATTATGTTATATCAAATGTTTTATTGGTATTTTTTTTTCCAAATGTCTTATTTTGAGAGTAATTATGAATATAATATATAACATAAGTGCAGACCATTTTATCATTTCATATGATGATATAATAATATAATTAATATAATATATAACCCCAGTAGGGACCCAGAGTAGAATAGGTCCCTAGCACCCCCTTGCTGTTCGTAAAAGGCGACGAATGGGGCAACTTGTTGGCCATAAGTTGCAACCCGTGTCTGTGGAAGAGGAGGTCCTGGCGTTTGAGTAATGTGGGCAGTTGTGACTCCCCCAGATCCAACACAATACTTTGGCTCTAATTTCATATAGACTGGTGGTTGGAGAGGCCCAATCCAATCAATCATGATATCATGACATTCCTTGGGCAATTACTGGCATTTAAATCAGCCATAATGACATTTTTCCCGGAAGCTGGTGGCATAAGGTCAATCAAACAATTTAAGGTTTTAGCTCTTATTCTATGTTGGGCTCCGAGGTGGGTGGGGAGCAAGAATGATGAAATAAATCATAATAAATATGGCAAATGAACAAACCCCCAAAACATGGATACTAGAACAGAATTCATATGATGACTTGGATGCTAGATGTGTACTTCCAAAAATTATTTACACAGGTAGTGCAGGGATTGCAGGAACTGTCAAAGACGTGAAAAAGCTGAGGTCAGGCCGGATCCTGGTTGAATGTTCAAAGAAAGTTCATGCAGTTAATCTAATGCATCTTTACACCCATACCTAGCAAAGGCATAATAAGAACTATAGAACTACAAGACATGGATGAGACTGAAATAGCCTCAGAACTAGCACAACAACGTGTTACAAGTGTAAAGAGGATTGCAATAAAAAAGAGACCAAATGGTAAAGACTGGAACATATATTATGACATTCAACAAACCTCAACTACCTGAATGAATCTTTTTAGGGTACTTGATCGATTCTATCTTACAATTTTGGAGAGGACAGGCATAAAGAAACCTGTATAAAACTATCAAAATGATGAAATTGCTTAGGGGTTCACCCGGCCTCATCAAAACACTGTCCTACATGGATTAAAGAAAAAGAAATTCAAATAGTAAAATAACAAAAAAGTGAATTATGCAGAAGCATGCAAAGAGTTGGAAAAGCTCCCAAATTTTAAGTTTGAGAAATCCTTTGCATCTGTAACATTACCAACCAAACACACAGTTGAGTGCCAGACAGATGTGACCTGGCTAACAAAAGACAAAGCTAATCAGTAACAAACACATACCTTCATCAAAAAAGAAAACACAAAGCACTCAAACCTCTACTAGTCAAACACAAACAGGAGCTAGTGAAGAACCAAATCTGACAATGGAACATTTCCTAATATCAAAAGGAAAGAAGCCACACCAAAGCACATAAGCACAGCAACTACAGGCTAGTCAGGAGAACAGGCCACAGAAAGCTGACCATTTAAAAGATATAGATATGGCGGAGATATTAGAACCCCGCAGTCAGAGTCCCTCTCCTAAGAGTAGGAGTAGAGTCCAAGTTCCGGAGCTACCAACTTGACAAGTAACAGAATTATTCAATGGAATTGTCGAGGTGTCAAAGCAAACTTTGCAGGACTTCAATGACTAGCTATGTTTTTTTTAACCCTCTTGCATTTTGTCTCCAAGAAACACAACTATCCCCAAATAGTCAAATATCCCTAAAAAGGTTTGTAAGTTTTAATGCAAATGGACCAAACATACAATGTCCTTCAGGAGGACTAAGCATCTTAGTTCATCGCAATGTAATTCACAGTCAAGTCACAATAGATACTAATCTACAAGCAATAGCAGTACGTTTAAGCCTCCATAGGGCCATCACATTGTGTTCCATTTACTTGCCTCCAGATATACTTTTTACACTTCAAGATCTAAACAATCTTGCTTATCAATTCCTAATCCCTTACATACTTGCAGGTGACTTCAGCGGTCACAGCCCATTATGGGGAGGAAATCGCACAAACAGGAAGGGAAAAATACTTTCAGTAACAATGAACTCTGTATCCTCAATGACGGCTCAGACACTTACCTGCATCCAAGGCATGGAACATATAAAAAAATGTATTTAACAATATGCAAACCTGATCTCTTGCTTGATTTCTCATGACCCACCTGGGACTATCTAACCTTATTCGAAATATGAAAAACAAAGATGAAGATTCTCAAATTCAACACATCAAGCATCAAGGCACTCTCGTAATTACAATTCAAGAAATAACCAATATACTAGCAAAATCCTTCGAAAAAGAACTCTTCATCAGACAACTGCTTATCAGAATTCAATAAGATACGTATACAACAGGAATTTCCAACAATTTCCACTCATAACACTGGGCCATATAATCAACACTTCACTATAGTGGAACTTACAAGAGCTGTCAAACGTTCCCATAATACCGCAGTTGGATCAGACAGAATCCATTACGAATTTCTCAAGCACTTAACACATACAACACTTCTACTCCTCTTGGAGATTTTTAATAATGTTTGGAAAACAGGGAATATACCACCTTCATGGCAAGAAGCAATAATTATTCCCATCCCCAAACCAGGTAAGGATCATTCCGACGTAAACAACTACCGTCCAATAGCTCTGACTAGCTGTCTCTGCAAAACCATGGAGAGAATGATCAACGACTGTCTGATATGGACTCTGGAATATGATCAGCGAGTACCAGTGTGGGTTTACAAGAGGCAAAAGCACATTGGACCACCTTATCAGACTTGAATCATTTGTCCGGGACAGCTTTGTTAAAAAAGAACATGCTGTAGCTGTCTTCTTTGACCTTGAGAAGGCCTATGATACCACCTGGGGATATGGAATACTCAAAGACCTGCCCGAACTTGGGTTCAGAGGCAACCTACCCATCTTTATCTCCAATTTCTTGACAAACAGACATTTTCGTGTTCAAATAGGAACTACACTATCAAACCCACATGTACATGAGCTTGGAGTTCCACAACGAAGCATTCTTTCAGTGACTTTATTCAGCATCAAAATCAATATTATAATCAAAGTTATTGACCCCCACATTTTTCGAAGTTTATATGTTGACGACCTATGCATATGCTATAGGAGGGCAAAACATGAATATAACTGAACGATAGCTATAACTATGTATAAATAAAATAAACAGCTGGTCAATAAAAAATGGATTCAGATTTTCCAAAACAAAGTCAGTATGCATATATTTTTGCCTCTCCGATCCTTACGGGATGGAGGGAGAACACATTAAAGTAGTGAATTATTTAAAATTCTTAGACTTTATCTGTGATAATAAACTCAACTTTATCCCACATATGAAGATGTTGATAATTTTTTTTTAAAACTGCATATTTAATAAGGGATGGCCAATACAAAATGGGGTGTGGACACTACTATTCTTTTACAACTCTACAGAACATTAATTAGATTAGACTGGATTACGGGAGTATTGTGCATGGTCAGGCACAGAAGTCATACATTTGAACACTTGACACAATACACCATCAGGGAATATGTCTAGCTCTTGGAGCCTTCAAAACAAGTCCCATTCACATCCTTTATACAGAAGCCGGTGAACCTTCCCTCCAGAATAGCACTACTTGTATTGTTCTCTGCTTGATATATCGCTTTGCTTGTATTTTCTCATTTGTAAGTTGCTTTGGATAAAAGCGTCTGCTAAATGAATAAATGTAAATGTAAATGTAGAATAGACATCTGAAACTGGCATTACACTATGCAGTCAAACTCAAAGCAAATCTAAGTAATCCAGCCTTTACAACAGTATTCCAACCAGAAAGTTCTCATCTGTATGAAGCTAGACCTAAAGCAATCAAACCTTTTGGAATATGGATTAAACCATACTTGGAGAATTTGAACATCAAACTGGACAACATAAAACAGTATAATTTTTGGCCTGTCCCCCCTGGACCTTGAAAAAACCAACTATTTTTATGGCATTGGTACAACTATAAAAGGCAGAAACACTTCTCAATGTGTATGAACAGGAATTCTTGGAACTGAAATGTAGTTTCCCATTCTCTAGTACAGTATTCACAGATGGATCCGAAATGGATAACAGTGTAACAGCAGCAGTAGTGATTGGAGATCTACAATATGTCATACGTATTCCAGAACAGAGCTCTGTCTTCACAGCTGAGGCCCGAGCGCTGCTACTGGCACTGGAAAACTTTGAGCAGTGTTGAGGACGAAACTTTTTAATTGCTTCAGACTCAAAGTCTTGCTTTCAAGCACTTGAATCCATGGAGACCGATCATCACATAATCATAAACATTTTGACTAAAATACTTTGGGACTGAGTATATTTTTCTTTAGCTGGAACTGGGGCTTTAATCAGGGGGAAGGAATAATGAATCGGTCCAAATACCAGTCAATTTTGACACAAAACATCAAGGCTTCTCCTACTTAAGATGAAGAGGAATTTCACCTTTCAATTTCACCTTTCAATGAATTTCATCATTCAAAGGAATGGCTTCACCAAAACAAGTTCAAGGTTCCCTTTCAAAGGGAACTCCACGTTGCATTTAGCATAACACTATGGGAAATGCCCTAGTGAGCGACCGGCATCTGAAGCTTGTGTAACATCATGCCTATTTATAGGTCTGCCGTGATCAGGTGACGTGGCAATTAAGCACGTCATGTGATATATATATATGGCACCTGTGAACCATGCCATCGGCCTTATTATCTCCAGCGAGACTGCATGTCAGTCATTTGTGTAATGAAACAAAAAGACACTTCATTTCCACTCTATCTTTTCAAAAAATCTCTTGAATTTTCTATCCCTTTAAAAAGAGAGAAGAAAGAAAAAAGAATGAGCGAGAAAGAATTCAGAAAGTGCGGCTTTATCTCTTGTTCTGTCTTCCGGGTCCGGCTCTCTGCCTGACTTTGGAGCTCGCGTCGCGACTCCTCCTTCCGCTATGGAAAGCCAAAACACCCTCGCTGACTCCAAGGAGCCAATAGGGGGTGCCATTGCACCAAAAACCAAGAGCAGCTCTCAAGCATATAAAGAGCTGCTTGAGGTGATTACTAGGGCAGTTGAAAAGCTAAATATAGACTGGCCCGGGGAAGAGGAAGTGGCTCGTAGCAGCAGACTTCCTCCCCAGTGAAAATAAATCTCCCTCACACCGCAGAAAACTCCCCTTTTTTCCAGAAGTGCATAATGAAATATCACACTTCTGGGGAAAACCATACACTAGCCGTGTTTATAACCCTGTGACGTCTGATTACTCGGCTGTCGTGGGGAGTGAGCAGCATGGCTATTTAGCTATGCCTAAGGTGGAGGAGGTGCTTGTGAGCCACCTCTCTCGATCGACGGCAGGTTAATAGGGCCATGTAAGGCCACCTAGGCAAAGCCTATGTGGCAGCGGGTCTTGCTTGTGGGTCACTGCATACAGTGGTATTGTTGCAGGCCTACCAAGCAGACCTGCTGGTGAGCTCGACACTGGGAAGGGAATTGGGCCCGAGGCAGTGGCAGAGCTGTGCCGCACCACAGATTTGTCTCTCCGGGCGACCAAGCAAATGTCCCGTCATATCTGCCGTTCAGTGGGTAGCTTGGTTGTGGCAGAGAGGCACCTATGGCTCAACCTCTCAGGGATGGGGGACAAAGATAAGGTCTCCCTGCTGGATGTCCCTGTTAAACCTTCCGGCCGGTTCGGCGGCACAGTTAGTGCCATCGCCAACAGGTTTCGCGAAGCAAAACAGCAAACGGCGGCGTTCAGCCAGTTCCTTCCCCGTCGTGTCGAGTTCGCCCAGACATCCATGGGTGGGGCCAGCACTAGTGGGAGGGAGGCACAGAAGACAAGTGTGGCGGCCCGCTTCCCCCCACGGAGAGCCAGGGGGACCGCACAACCACAGCTAATAGGCCTGATCTGAGAATGATCATAAAAACCAAGCAGGCAAGGAAGGAGCAGTCTTGATGGGCCACGGAGGGACATATCAGGGGACATGAGGTTGTTAGGGCAGACAGCCCCCAGTGCTACTGTAGGGCCTCCCCTATCCAAGGCCGTCCCAAGTTTTCAGAGTTCTCTGGTCAGCAAGTTGTCACAGAGCAACGAAAATCTGATTCTTTCCCTCCAACAGAATGTGGAAAAGTTAACGTTACTAAAAGACCATCTGGCAGTGTGGAAACTACTGTCAAATTCAATTCAATTCAATTTTATTTGTATAGCACTTTGTATAGCTGGACGCCATGGTGCAATGTGGCCAAGGTCGCATATATATGCTTTTCCCCCAATCGCTCTGCTCCCACAAGTTCTAGCAAGAGTTAGTGGAAGCAGTCTTGGTGCGCCTCTGAGTTCTCAGAGATAATATCCCTGCTAGACGGCACTCCTTAGGAGATTCCCATCTGCAGGGATCTACTGTCTCAAGTCGGAGGGTGTAGAGAACATGTTGAATGCTAGAGCACCATCCACGAGGAAATTGTATGTGCTCAAGTGGCAATTTTATGTCTTGTGGTGTGAGGAATGTCAGCTAGACCCAGTGAACTGCGCAACAGCTACAGTCTTGTAGTTCTTACAAGGACGTTTCTCAGCAGGGTTGGCTCCTTCTACAATCAGGGTTTACGTGGCCGCCATTTCGGCCAGCCAAGCCCCTGTTGATGGAGCCTCTGTGGGACAACATCCTCTAACTTTGAGGTTTATGCGTGGTGTCAAGCAGCTGAGGTCCATCTGCAGGCCGTGCATACCTTCCTGAGACCTTTCTGTGAAGGTCTCACAGAAGCTTCTGACTCTAAAGGTATCTCTTCTGCTGGCCCTGACATCTCTCAAGTGAGTAGAAGATCTACAAGCTCTCTCTGTTGTCCCTTCCTGCCTTGACTTTGCCCCTGGGTTAGCCAAGGCCTTCCTGTATCCTAGGCTATATTCCTAAAGTGCCCAGCCAGTGGTGTTGCAGGCTTTCTGCTCTCCTCCATTCCTCACACCAGAACAAGAGAGAATGTACCTGCTGTGTCCAGTAAGGGCTCTCTGTACTTACGTCCACTGCTCCGGCCAGTGGCGTAAGTCGGAGCAGCTGCTTTGGAGGCTACAGTAGAGGTGATTCTGTGTCGAAGCAGCACATCTCTAATTGGATAGTGGAAGCAATCTCTATTGATTATGAGGCGCGCGGTCTTGCTACGCCTCTGGGCATAAGGGCTCATTCCACTAGGGGGGTCGCCTCCTCGAAGGCTTTGTGCAAAGGGGTATCCTTATAGGATGTGTGTGCTGCTGCACGGTGGTCTATGTCACACACATTCATTCAATATTACAGTCTGGATATTCATTCCACCCCGGGCTTGAGTGTCTTGCAGTGACCCTCGGGCTTGGGTCTTTTGGAACAGGCCGTACCCTCAGTATCACGGAGTGGGTATTCTCATTCCCATAGTGTTATGCTAAACACAACATGGAGTTCCCTTTGAAAGAGAACTTCTGGGTTACGCATGTAACCCTGTTCCCTGAGAAGGGAATGAGACATTGATTATCTTTGTCATACCAGGGCAGGCCTGTTAATTGCGTCTTCGCTTCAGAAAATAGAGGCTGACGGCGCGGTTCACAGGTGCCATATATGTATCACATGAAGGGCTTAATTGCCATGTCACCTGATCACGGCAGGCCTATAAATAGGCATGATGTTTCACAAGCTTCAGATGCAGGTCACACGCGAGGGCGCTTCCACAGCATTATGCTAATCGCAACGTGGAGTTCCCTTCTCAGGGAACAGGGTTACATTCGTAACCCAGACATTTTGGAATGGCTCAGCCAGAGTCCAGACCTAAATCCAATCAAAAACCTGTGTGGTGACCTGAAGAGGGCTGTGCACAGGAGCTGCCCAACCATGGACATGAATGTCATGGCAATATTGGGCTTTCAATAATTTCTTTGAACTTTTCTTTTTCTGGGGCAGAATGATT
>JANDJT010000164.1:18394480-18408214 GCA_024331685.1 Stegophilus panzeri | reverse complement strand
AACTAGCTTATAAATAAACTGTATTATAATGTCATCATTTGAGATTTAATAATTTATTTCACAACTCTCCACAAATACACTTTTTTAAATGTCAAAGTTTATTCCACTTTTTTAACAGAATCTTTCTGTTTGTCTCCTGTTTCATTGCTAACTTCCTAAATAATGTTGACATTGGATTTTTTTTTTTGTGTGTGTGTGTGTGTGTGTGTGTGTGTGTGTGTATCTAGTATGAAGGTGAGGAGCGCAGTCTCAGGCACTACTGGTACACATCATGGCCAGATCAGAAAACACCAGATAAAGCCCCTCCCCTTTTACAATTGGTCCAAGAAGTGGAGGAAGCGAGGAAACAGGCTCCACCCTCTAGTGGCCCTGTTATTGTTCACTGCAGGTACCCGAACACCATGGTGCTATTTAGCATATTTATTCCTTCCTATAAGTCCTTAAAAAACAACACATACAGGAAGTGGACAAAATAATGCAAAAAACGTGAAGAGTGTCACATAATTAGAGCTGCAACAACTAATCAACAAATTTGTTGTCAACAAATCTCATTATCAATTAGTTGGTCTGAGCGCGACACGGGGTACATTTACACATTGCGTTACTTCTGTTCCCAAAACACGCATTGGAGAGTACAGACCAGTCGTGTCCCAAATAACGTACTATACACATACATTATGCACTATGTACTCTACCATCTAGTGTGTGAATTTTAGAAGGGTAGTAACATCTCAAATGGAACACGAGCGATTTTTTACTAACCCGAAGTATTAGCCACTTCCCAGTTGATAGCACATGGCATCAAACGCATATAATGCGACGCCGCTAGCTTTAGCAGAATACCCACAGTCAACGAAAATACATTTCTTCTTTTACTGTTCATGTCAGCGTTACCTTTTATTCCCACCATGACTTCAGTCAATATCAGACTGAGGCGTAATCGTCAGTGATCGTATAGTGACCGCGGAAAAAAAGTGTGCGACCTGAGTCCTCCAAGTCACGGGAGCATTATATATTAAATGCCATGAAGAAGAAACTTGTGTAGCATGGAAGCACAACAGTGACGCATGAGCACAGAATTCTTTATATTCAAAATGCTCCACTGTGTTCAAGGGGCAGGGGAAACTGGTGCGGGTTGCTTAAAAGGTTTAGTTTAATTCACGTTTATTGTTTTTATATGCTGTATTTGTGCGCTTTGTTACAATAACAGTTACAATAACTTAGGACACTAACAGATCTTTCGATTGACTCTGAAAAACACTAGGGTGCCTGCTCACATGCATGAATATGCCATAGGTCTGCTGCAGGGAGGCATGAGTACTGCAGATGTGGCCAGAGCAATAAACTACAATGTCTGTAATGTAAGACTGTAATGTAAGACACAGCTGGCCCGATGGTAGGGTGGCCTCAGGGAGCAGGTCAGTAGTACAGTCATAAGGCCAATGAGGTGGCAAGGAGAGGGCTCTGTTCTTGCTGAAGACCTCTTCCAGATTGTGGTATGCCATAGGCATAGGTTGGGTGGGGATAAGCCTGACAGGGAATTGGGGCCCTCAGTGGGGGAAAGGGCTGATTGCAGGCAGGAGTAATGGCAGAAGGCTCTCCAGTTGGTGATCTTCCCAGCTGACCAATCAATCTGGGGATTATGTTTCTGTAACCAAGAGTGTCTCAGCACCAGCGGCATACATGGGGAGGAAATAAGATTTAGCTGGATCTGCTCTCAGTGATTGCCGGAAAGACCCAGGAGCAGTGGGGCTGTGCAGTGGGTAATGGGGGACAGGAATCTAGCATTCCTGAGGTGGATTAAGGGGAAGATGAGCTGGAAGTCTGACTCACCATTAGCCCCCACTTTACTGGTGAGCCTCCCCTTTTCTCTGGAGAGGGCAGGTTGGCACGAAGTGCCCCAAATTCCCACGGTAGATACATTCGCCTGCCTTGAATCATCTGACATGCTTGAGGGAGGGCAGGGGAGCCGGGCCCGGCCCAGTTGCATAGACTCTTCTCCGTTCCAAGGGGAGTGGGCAGGAGCCTGGGGGCTGGGCTGAGGCTCCCAGACAGGGTTGGCGGATAAGCAGAGGGGTGGATGAGGCACTACAGAGGCGTGGGAGTGGCTAGCTCTCTGCCTGCGCCTTTCCCGCATGCAGTTATCCAGCCTGATGGCAAGAGAAACGAGCGTGTCAAGGGAGTCTGACTCAACCTTCAGACCTAGTTCATCCTTCATTTGTTTGTTGAGGCTTCACAAGAATGCACCCTGGAGTGCCTCCTCATTCCACCCTGACTTGGGAGCCAGGACACAGAACTCCACAGAGTACTCTGCCACGCTGCGGGGTCCTTGGTGGAGGGTAGAGCATTAGTTGAAATAGTGTGGTCAGGGTTGGGATTCGAACACAGGTCCACAGCATGGGAGTTGGGTGCACAGCCAATGGACCACAGCGTGAGCTGGCTTGAGTGTTGTCGAGGCCCGTGCTTGAACTTGGGTCGGTAGCATGAGAGCTGGTGTGCCATGAAGAAGGCAAGGCAGGGCTGGGCGTAGCAGGAAGTGTGCAAGCAGGCAGGCAGCGTGAGTAGTGGACCACACTGGAAGACGGAACAATCTGGAGATGAGTGGCTGAAGAACCGAGGTTTATGTATGCTACTTGATTGGTGAGCTGATGAGGAGCAGGTGAGTCCAGTGATTCAATCCAAAATCCCAGAAGTGGAGCGCTACGCCCAGAGACACACGTGCACACGCACGCACACACACACACAAAGAAACACGAGGGACAGAAAACACTGGAAACATGGGGAAGGGAAAAACAGGGAAACACAGGGAAATACACAGGAGATAAATAAGTTGTGTTAATGAAAAGTTTAGTCTGAAGTCCCCCATCCAATTAATCGATTAATCGAAGAAAAAAAAAAAAATTGTTAATATGAAAATAATCGTTAGTTGCAGCCCTACATATAAGCTTAAATGCAATGTATTAATATGTATTTTCTTCACGTTCACTTTATGGCAAATAAAGAAAGGATATTGTTACTGTTTAGCACACACAGTACATATACTGTTTATACAATAGTGAGTCAAATGAAAACCTCAATTGTGTGATTTTTCACTGTTTAATGCCAAATGCATCACAAAATTGAATAATAATAATGTATTGATGCACCAGCTATTGCATTTCTTCATTCGACCGGAAAGTCTTTCCACCTAATATCTCCTTTTGTGGACCAAAAACATGGAAATCACTTGGAGCAGGATCTGGTGAGTATGGTGGATATGGAAGACATTCAAAATGCAGGTCCTAAATGGCATTTTTAAGGTTTTCATTTGACTCACCCTTGGATAGACACACACACACACTTGCCCCATACACACAACTAGTTAGCGCACCTAAAGCTTCAACAGGTCTGTAATCCATCAACAATAAATTTAGTTATTGCTCTGTGACATTCCTCCCTCCTATCACTTGATATACTTGCTTTACTGAAAGATGAAGACCATATTAGCACAAGAAGAACCAGACCTAACAGTGACTACGTTTACATGGACAGCAGTAATCTGATTATTGACCTTACTCTGAGTAAGATAATAATGTGCTTAAGGTATTTACATGAGTCCCTTTTAGAATACTCCTTTCATGTACCCGTTTTACATGTTATAGAGCATAATTAGATTAACGGCACACGTCATTACATCACCGCGCCACGCCGTCCGACGTCCCTCCAGAATTTCACATATTAACATACAGTTCGTCTTCGTTATGATACCGTTTATATAGTTTTGGGTGTTTTTATTTTTAATTTTTACGAACACTTCCAATGCGGTTAATTATTTGTCATGCTATACGTGCTAATAGAAGACTGCTTGAAGCCATGGGCTGCGTCCTAAACCGTGTACTTACCTACTGTATAGTAGCCGAGATACATGTATTTCACCTGCTATAGGCCTATAGTAGGCAAGTATGCGGTTTGGGACGCAGCCGTGCTCTCTTGTTTGCCGTAAAACGGTTGAGCACTGCCGTGTGTGTACGTGTCCTGTTGCAAAATGTGGTGAAAACTCTCACACGACGTTAATAATGTGATTAAGGTGTGTACATGTCTGTAATACACCTCGATAATGCGACTAAAACAGGAGTACTCCACATGTCTTAATTCGATTTGTGTTTACTCCGAGTATGACCTTAATCGGATTAAGGTAATTAAAAACTGCTGTTTACATGGTAGTTTCTTCTCAGAGTATTGTCTTAATCAGGTTAATAGTGGATTATTGTTGTCCATGTAAATGCACTGAGTGTCAGAGCTCCCACCTACAACATGAAATCGAAACATCATAGATACTAGGCCTCATTTATGAAACCTTTGGAGAATAAATTAGTATGTATGCATACGGTTTGACACAGATAAATGCTAGTTTACATGCTAGATGCTAAAGTAAATATGTTCACGTACTGACAAATGTAATACTTGCAAACTTTCTCTTGCAAAAGTAAAAGTCAGAAAGCTGATCACTGAAAACATTTGTTTTTGTGTTTGATTGTGGTGTGATTTGCACCAAACCTCCAGTGGCAACAGAGCAGTGCTGCTCTTTTTGTGGTTGAAATTGTTGCTTGACAGATTTATCCATTGTTGTCCATGTTATGGAAGAGTCAGAATCAAACCAGGAACTCTTTTTCCATGAAGGAAAAGGCTTTGGAATTGTCTAGCCTCATACTCCTGTCTTGCTGACATTTTGCTACACGCATTGCTGTGCGGGAGACAGGCAACAAAAAATTTGTTTATTTTGACTTTACGAGCAATTGGATTAATTTATTTTGCATTGCCAGAGGTTAAACATTCAAATGAATCGATAAATACATTCTTCAGTTAATAGATTGGTGCCAGCCGAAAACATGAACTTGCCCAACCAGGCAAGTGATTTTTCATTCTGCTGTCCTGACATAACATTTTACTTTCCCCAGGCATTCAGGCAATCGTTATTGTTGAACCTGCCTTTCAGTAGTCAGTCATACCGAAATGCTTCAGTCTGTGTTTTTTGGTACCCTAAATTATAGACATGTATATCGATAACCACTGACCATTCAATTCAATAAATGTAGAGTCATGGGAAAAAGAAAGTAAAAACTACTTCGATTCTATATTGTTTTGTTTATCAGGGCCTAAATAACAATTGTGTGGTCCTCACCAACTTCTTTAAACAAATAACCTCAGGTGACAACAAAAATATACAATAGATTTCAACATGTAGTAATTTTTTTCCCACAAAAAATAAGCCAACATTCAGAACCCAGGTAGGGAAAAGTAAGTACACCCTTCTTTCTTCCATTATCATTAAGAGAGTAATTAGCAGACAGATGTGACTACCTCTATAAAAGCAGAACTTTTGGCAATTTGGTGTTCTGGAGCACTCAGTAGTGTGTCTAGGTCATACCAAGAAGTAAGGCCATCAGCCATGATGCAGAAGAATAGAGAAGCAATTGTTGCTGCTCATCAATCTTGGAAGGGTTATAAGGCCATCGCCAAACAATTTGAAATTCATCAGTCTACAGTAAAAAGGATTTTTACAAATGGAGAGCCTTCAAGATAGTTGCCAATCTTACCAGGAGTGAACATCCCAGCAAATTCAGTCCAAGGTCAGACCGGTTAATGCTCAGATATATAAAGAAAAAAGCTGCATCACGTGACCTACAGGCCTCTGTAAACACATTAAATGTTTATGTTCATGACAGCACAATCAGAAAAAGACTGAACAAGTATGCTTTTCATGGAGGGGTGGCTAAGAAAAAAGCCTCTTCTCTCCAAAAAGTGGAACATGATTTACAGTGGTGCTTGAAAGTTTATGAACCCTTTATAATCTTCTATATATCTGCATAAATATGACCTAAACATCATCAGATTTTCAAACAAGTCCTAAAAATAGACAAAGAGAACCCAATTAAATAAATTAGACAAAAATATTATACTTCGTCATCTATTTATTGAGGAAAATGATCCAATATTACATTACATTACATTACATTAACAGTTAATTTGAAGGTGAAATTAGTGTCAGTGTTTTCTATCAATGGGATGACAACCAGGTGTGAGTGAGCACCCTGTTTTATTTGGAGGAATTTTAGCCCGTTCCTCAGTACAGAATACAGAATGCAGAATTCACTGGTATACTTCAGAATTCATTGTTCCGTCAATGGTGGCAAGTCGTCCTGCCCAGATGAAGCAAAACAGGCCCAAACCATGATACTACCACCACCATGTTTCACAGATGAGATAAGGTTCTTATGCAGGAGTGCAGTGTTTTACTTTCTCCAAACATAGCACTTCTCATTTAAACCAAAAGGTTCTATTTTATTCTCATCCGTCCACAAAACATTTTTCCATTAGCCTTCTGGCTTTTCCACGTAATCTTTGGCAAACTACTGAGGTGCAGCAATGTTTGTTTTGGAGAGCAGTGACTTTCTCCTTGCAACCCTGCCACTCACACCATTGTTGTTCAGTGTTCTCCTGATGGTGAACTCATGAACATTAATATTAGCCAATGTGAGAGAGGCCTTTAGTTGCTCAGAAGTTACTGTGGGTTCCTTTGTGACCTTGTAGACTGTTACGCATCTTGCTCTTGGAGTGATATTTGTTCACTCCTGGGGAGGGGAACAATGGTGTTGAATTTCCTCCATTTGTACACAATCTGTCTGACTGTGGATTGGTGGAGTCCAAACTGTTTAGAGATGGTTTTGTAACCTTTTCCAGCCTGATGAGCATCAACAACTCTTTCTCTGAGGTCCTCAGAAATCTCCTTTGTTCATGCCATGATACACTTCCACAAACGTGTTGTGTAGATCAGACTTTGATAGATCCCTGTTCTTTAAATAAAACAGGATGCTCACTCACAGCTGATTGTCATCCCATTGAATGAAAACATCTGACTCTAATTTTACCTTCAAATTAATTGCTAATCCTAGAGGTTCACATACTTTTGCCACTCACAGATATGTAATATTGGATCGTTTTCCTCAATAATTAATTGACGAAGTCTAATATTTTTGTCTTTTTTTTTTTTTTTTTAAATTGGGATCTCTTTGTCCACTTTTTGGACTTGTGTGAAAATTTCCTAATCTTTTAGGTCATATTTATGCAGATATATAGAAAATTTTAAAGGGTTCACAAACTTTTAAGCACCACTGTACTTATTGTACTTATCTTTTCCCCCATCTGGTTTCTGAATATTGGTTTACTTTTTTACCAGCTATATCACACTCACTCTCTCACTGGTTATGGGAGACACTGAAGGTCCAAAGAGACACAAATAAGTAGACTGGCAGTAATAAGAGACAGGTGAGAATCATCACACGTTACCTGCCGGTTAGACACACCTCCTCTCTGTCCACAGCTGACGTTGACCAGGCCCCGGCTGCCACAATGTTGGAATCTGTTTTGTTTTTTTCTTCTTCTTTTTTTTTGGTCACCTGAGGTTATTTGTTTGTTTATAGATTTTGGTTACGACCACACAATTGTTATTTATGCCCTGATAAATAAAAACTTAGAATCGAAGGGTTTGTACTTTCTTTGTTCCCATGATTGTATTTATTTCTTTTCGTTGATCAGGTAATTTAGTTGTAGAGATTTTCCTTAGTTTACGGTAAAAAGATAAAATATAAGTTAAGGTGCAGTGATATTTATTTGTAAAGTAAGGCATATACAGTGCTGTGAAAAAGTATTTGCCTCATCCTGATTTCTTCTGTATTTGTGTATATCTCAGACTAAATTGTTTCAGAAATTAAAACAAAATCTAAGATAAAACAAAAACAACATAAATATTCACAAAATACAGTATTTAAATGATAATGTTATTTATTGAAGCAAAAAATATTTCCAATACCAACTGGGCCTGTATGAAAATGTATTTGCCCCCATAGTTACTAATTACCCAAATCTTTGACACTGCATTGATAATGGGGTTCAGCTGGATTAGACACAATCAGGCCTGATTACTGCAAACCCTGTTCAATCACATCAACACTTAAATAGAACTTTTTCAACAGCATGAAGTTGGTAAAAAGGTCTTACCCTGTAACACACTATGCCAAAGTTGAAATAATTTTGAGAAATGATGAGGAAGAAGATGATGATTGAAATACATCAGTCTGGGAAGGGTTACAAAACTATTTCTAAGGCTCTGGAACTCCAAAGAACCACAGTGAGAGCCGTTATCTCCAAATGGAAAAACTCGGCACAGTCGTGAACCTTCCCAGAATAGTCTGACCTTCCAAAATTCCTCCAAGAGCACAGTGACGACTCATCCAGGAAGTCACAAAAGAGCCAAGGACAACATCAAAGGACCTACAGACCTCTCTTGCATCAATAAGTCAGTGTTCATGACTCCACTATTAGAAAGACACTGGGCAAAAATGGCTCCATGGAAGAGTGGCGAGGTGAAAACCACTGCTAACCCAGAAGAACATTAAGGCTAGTCTGAATTTTGCCAAAACACACCTTGATGATCCTCAAACCTTTTGGGAGAATGTTCTGTGAATTGATTAATCAAAAGTAACCCTAGGCCCCATTACATCTGGCTTAAACAAATGCAGAATTCGACAAAAAGAACATCATACCTGTGGTCAAGCATGGTGGAGGCAGTGTGATGGCGTGGGGATGCTTTGCTGCTTCAAGGTCCGGGCAACTTGCACTAATTGAGGGAAACTTGAATTCTGCTCTCTAGCAGAAATCCTAAAGGAGAATGTCCGGTCTTCTGTCCGTAAGTTGAAACTCAAGCGTAACTGGATTATGCAGCAAGACAACGATCCAAAGCGTAGGAGTAAATCGTAGTCCTAGAAGTAAGTGAAAGACTGATCTCCAGTTATCAGAAGCGTTTGGTTGCAGTTTTTGCTGCTAAAGGTGGCACAACCAGAGTTTAAGTTTAAGGGGGTATTTGTTTTTCCACATGGGTGATAGGTGTTGCATAACTTTGCTTCAATAAAAAAAACAAAAAACTATTGTTAGTTTATTCAGGTTGTCTTTGTTTTATATTGTATTTCATTTGAACATCTAAAACCTTTTACTATGAAATATACATAAAAACAGAAGAAATCAGGATCAGTACTTTTCAAATACTTACAAATACTTTTTCACGACACTATATTAAAAATGTTTAAGATGAGTAGGCACATACATTAATGCAATCAATCAATGGTGGCCTTTTTCATGTCAAAAATAGTCTAATATCACACTGTTCAAATTTAAGAATGTATATGGCATAATTCCAAGAACGTTTTAAGCTATTCTAATGAAAGAATGGCCCAGATTGTTTGCAGGTACTTGATATCAACGGACTGATGTAATTTATTTATTAATGTAACTTTTGTCCACTTCATGTATGTTATGTATTATTGTTCTTGTCAGTATCCTATGACATTTATTAAGTTGAGTTTATCTACTTTTATTAATCACTATTCTGGCATAAACATTACTACTTTACTTTTTAAATAATAATAATAATAATAATAATAACAACCTATTTAAGGTCACTGCACAATTCCTCTCAGTGCAGGAATTGGCCGCACTGGCTGCTTCATTGCCACTGCTATCCTGTGTAAGCAGCTTAGACATGAAGGAGTGGTGGACATCTTGAGAACCACCAGCCAACTACGATTGGACAGGTATATTTGGATTGTATTAACATCCATGACACACAGTGATTAATAATTTCCAATGATTTAAACCAATTAGAGAAACTACTTACTTACCTTGATACTATGAAAATATTTATATTTTAAAAACTAATATTAAAATAATATTTTGGATTAAAAACATAAATAATATACTGTAATTTCTTCTCTACTAAGCAGATTAAATATAGTTAAGTTTAGTAATAGCCATAATGAAGATTTGAAAATCTGGAACTGAAAGAGGATTGATGAGCATACTGCCCCCATTTAGAGTGATGTGGATGGTGAGGGAAGCAAATTGCCAGTGAATTGCCACTGGAACTGCATCATTATGGTACAGAGGTGCTTGACAAAACAAATCAACCATTATTGTCTCTTGAGTTTTCTGATGTGCAGCTGATTCTTAATCTATCTGTATGTCTGTCTAGGTTTTTTTACACTGCAATATAGTTACAGTGGGGGAGATAATTATTGAATGCGTCAACATTGTTTTCAGTAAATATATTTCTAATGAGTTTATTCACATGAAATTTTCACCAGACTTTGGTATTAACTCAAGAAATCCACACATATAAAGAAATCCAAACATTAAAGTCCATAAATGAAGTTATGTGCAATAAAGTGGAATGACACAGGAAAAAAAGTATTGAACACACTAACTGAAATTTATTTAATACTTAGTGGAGAAGCCTTTGTTTGTAATGACAGCTTTAAGATGCTTCCTGTATAATATATGACCCCTTTCTGACCCCATATAAATGTCATCTAAGCAAATTAGACATACATATGCTGCAATTATAAAATAATGCCAAGATCTCTGGAAAGAGGTTTGGTAAACTTATATTTACGTTCCACACAGTCGGGTGATCAGTCCGGTGGCAGAGACATCTTCCACTGGTGATGCGGATTGCGTGCAGTAAGAAATGTTCAGAGTCACGTTCCAATAGTTGTTGCCACACTGTGCTGGAGAATGCTGAACCCCTATCATGCCAGGAAGGTCCTTAGAGTCTGGACCATGAAGTTGGTTCAGATGAAGAAGTCGTCACAGTGTCCTTTGTAGGCTGGGCTGCTTCACTGAGATGCCGTATGGGTCAGGCAATATCTGCCGATGTGGGGATCCTTACAGTCTGGAACATGCTGCTGAAGGAG
Source organism: Stegophilus panzeri (assembly GCA_024331685.1). Taxonomy (NCBI): domain Eukaryota; kingdom Metazoa; phylum Chordata; class Actinopteri; order Siluriformes; family Trichomycteridae; genus Stegophilus; species Stegophilus panzeri. Next base: position 18,397,430 of record JANDJT010000164.1, on the reverse strand, counting down.
CCTTGAAGGAAAGGTTGTGCTCACAAAAGCTCACCATTTGTGCTCACCATTACCTCTCTCCTTGTCAGGTCAGAGAGTCAGGATGGTTGTTTCTGTTAATGTCTTCTACTACACAGGCCGAAGACTCAGAATGTGGTGTTTCTGTTAATGTCTCTTTCCTTGTCAGGCTAGAAACTCAGAACAAGGAGGTGCCTATCGAGGAGATACCTTTATCCCTTTCTGCTAAGGAGGAGATTGTAATCTGGTGCCTTTCCAATCCAGCAACATGATTGGCTATTGAGGCCAGAAGTAGCCACAGTGTAGCCCACCCTAGTGTGGAACTCAATTGCATAGTGGTATATAAATACCAAGTATACTGCACATGTACATAAACCAATAGAACTCTAATATATGTACATACACATAAATAAGATCTGTTTTATTGTTATATTATTAGGGGCCAAGCACTATAGGTGCGAGACACCTATTGTATCTGTTCGTTTTCTTCTTCTTCTTGGCAGTCTATGGCATCCCATAGAACCGCTGGCGGGAAAGTTATTAAATTTGGCACACACCGTCTCAACATTAACCATAGCACGTTTGGAGTCTCTATCTCAAACCCTCTAGCACCACCGACTGCTCAGAATTTAACTTACGTTCATGCTAATAACTTTTGAACCGTAAGGCTTAGAAACAAAATTATTTTGTATTATGATTCCTTGGCTCATGACTATTTGACTGCACCCCATGAGGCCATTTTCCATGATAAAAATGTTTGTCATTATGGAGTTTTCTGAAAAACCTACTTTTTTACTCAGACCACCAAACCATGCTGGCATGGTTATTAAACGTTACTAAAAGATTTTTGATAGAAGATTTTTGATAGACCGTTCTTGAATAATGCCCAAACAAATTCAAAGACGATAACTTTCGAATAGTGTGACCAAAAATAACTCTTTAGATTTGGTGTGGCATACTGAGTCGAACGATATCCAATTTTCCCATGTCGGCCATTTTGAGCATCGGCCATTTTGAATTTTGTTGTAAAATGCAATTTTTTACAAACACATTACCCTGTCATTACAAAACTCGATATGTTTCTTCTGCGTGATGCCTTGTAGATACTCAAAGTTTTGGGGCAGTGGCACCTTGTGGTCAGAAGATATAATTAGATTTTTAAAACTGCTAATAACTTTTGCCTGCTGTCATGGCCATGCTGAGAACAGTGATAGCAATAATGCTATGGTTGGCTGAAATTCCTGTCTGCAATTTTGAAATGCTTTGAAAACCTACTTTTTCGAAATTCTCCTAGACCATTGCTTCAATTTTGGCCAAAATTCACATGGAGATCAAAAGCTTTTCAATAAACCAAACCATTCTCAAATAACGTGTGGACAAATTTGATGGTGATCACCCCAAAATGTATGTGAGGCTATAACTCCGTAATGCGTTAGCGTATTCAGACCCAACTTAGTAGCTGTCATTGGCATCATGACTTAAGGGTACCAGCATTGTTTCATACAAAGGTTTTAGAATTCAAGTTAATTGGTCAGACAGTTTTTTGCTTATAACTTCGGAATGGTTTGTCATAAAATCATGACCCTCCTAAAATCTGTTGTGCTTGGCCCCGTAAGTGTTGCTTGCAGCTATATTTTCTATTGTTTCTATTATTTCTCTCATATAGGTATTTATGGAACTTCTTTTCTTTCTTTGATGTTGCTATTCCTATTTTTGCTGTTGTGTCAGTTTGAATTTCCCCTGTTGTTTTTACTTCTGTGTTGTACCTGGAATAACCTGCAGCATGCAACGGGGAATCAACGCCTCGATCCGGCTGCGCATGTGAATTGTACAGTACGTCTTCTTTAATCTGGAACTGTATCATCCAAGTGAGTTTACCATCGGAACGGTAACTTTCCGGAAGTTCTCCAATTCTGTTGTTTCCACCTTAAGCGATCTGCATCCCTCATCGCTGGAGGAGAAAGTTCTGCAGTTAAATTCTACTCTTGGTACTAATCTTGACTCTTCTGCTCCCCTAAGGTCATGTAAGGTCACATTCACCCGCTCTGCTCCCTGGTATAATGACAATTTGTGCACTAGAAGGCTGCTTGTCAGAAAATGGAGCATAAATGGTTACTTACTGGCTTGGATGTCTACTATCAAGCATCTTATCTTATTTCTCTCAGACTATTGTAAACAATCAAGGAAATCCCAGACACTTGTTCCAAACCATAAACAGATTGCTTCAAGTTAATGCTGTTACCACCTTGCCTGTTTCTCAGCAGCTCTGTAATTCTTTTCTTCAGTTTTTTAATTCTAAGATTGATAATGATCACAAACAAATTTGTCACATATGACTTCACCGCTTCACTCCTTCATCCATCTGGGTTCACTGGTGTTTCTTTCACTCATTTCTCTCTGCTTGATTCTGAGGCTCTCACAAGGGAGGTATCCAGCATGAAATCTACCACTTGCTTGCTTGATCCTATTCCCACAAGCCTATTTAAATCTTGCTACTATCCTCAGTATTATAAATGATTCATTGGAGACTGGGGTTGTTTAGATTGCTGCTGTTACACCTGTACCAAAGAAAGAAAATGTTGCTGTGGATGATTTTAACAATTTTTGTCCCATCTCAAATCTTCCGTTTTTGGCAGAAATACTTGCACATGTTGTTGTCTCTCAACTGTGTAATCATCTTACCATTACTAACCTCTTTGAACCCCTTCAGTCAGGTTTTCGTCAATTTCACAGCACTGAAACGGCGTTGGTCAAAGTTACCAATGACTTCTTGATGGCCTCTGATTCTGGAGCTACTTCCATTCTTATTCTTCTTGATCTTAGAGCTGCTTTCGAGACTGTTGATCATGGTCTTTTACTTACCTGCCTTGAAAGTTTTTTTGGTGTGTCAGGGACAGTTTTAAACTGGTTTAAATCCTATTTTACTGACCGTTCCCAGTTTATTTCTATGGGT
>JANDJT010000164.1:18376608-18386706 GCA_024331685.1 Stegophilus panzeri | reverse complement strand
CCAACAGTGAAGTTTGGAGGTGGAAGCATCATGGTGTGGGGCTGTTTTTCATCACATGGTACTGACAGACTTCATATCATTGAAGGAACGATGAATGGAGCCCTTTACCGGGAGATTCTTGAGAAGAATCTGCTGTCATCCACCAGGATGATGAAGATGAGACGTGGGTGGACTTCCAGCAGGACAACGATCCAAAGAATACAGCAAAGGAAACTCTCAATTGGTTTCAGAGAAATAAATCAAGGTGCTAGAATGGCCCAGTCAATCACCTGACTCGAATCCAACTGAACAAGATTTAAAGACAAGATGTTTCAAAGAATGGACCAAAATTCATGTGAATAGCCTCACTGGAAATATATTTACTGAAAAAAAATATTGTCACATTCAATACTTATTTCCCCACTGTATCTATTAGTATAAATATTCTTTAAGTCTCTATTGTACCCGTAGTTTACATAGGTGCAAAGTTTTGACATTCTATCAGCATGGCCGACCTTACAAGGTCAGGGTCTGGTTCCAGAGGAATACAAATGTGGGAAGACAGCAAATAAATTTAAAATTTGTGTCAGTGGCAGTGGCACACATCAAATGCTGAACACTTGCCTGGTCACACCTTCACTTGGTAAGAAGTTATTACAATCCATTTTTAACAGGTTGCATTTGAATATTGTCCTCAGCCTTCAAAAAGTATTGTGAATGTTCAGAACAAACAACTCCTATGTAGGATTGAGGTTCTTGGGAAAAGACTGCAAAGCACTGTCACTTTTTCTACAAAAATCAATTCATGGTTCATGTCAAGATGCACTAGACAGTTTATGTAAAGACAACTGTCAGTGTTTTCTCTTTTTTGTTCATATTAGATTAGTAGAATAAAATAAATAAATAAAGTTGTGCAACATGCAACATTTAAATATGTGTACAAAGTACAAAGCAAGAATTACTGTGGGAAAGAAAGAAAATAGGAAATGCCAGAAACACGTTTGCTATGTACTAACAGTTATGTGCTTCTCTGCAGCATTTCCTCCTAAAATAAAATTATAATACTTAGAGAAATAAAATTTAGACTTAGCAAAAGCCTGTGTGCTAAATTATTACAAACATAATTACAAAATTGCTAAATAATTACTGAACACACACATAAGCACATAAAGACATGCACTGTGGGGGAGCAATATCACATAATCTACAACAGTTACTTGTGAATGAAGATAAACTCTTTAAACAATAGTCCAACATAATCAGTATTAGTCAGAGCATAGACAGACGTATCATTAGTGGTTTGATATGAAACTTATGGGACAGAAGTATAAATATATACTTTATTATATATGTATATGTGAATATAAAACATACATTTATAAAATGGATATAAAATGTGTACACACCCCTGGTAAAATGGCAGTTTTTGGGATGTAAAAAAATTAACCAAGATGAATCATTTCAGAACTTTTTCCACCCTCGGTGTGAAATTACAACATATAAAAAAAATAAGTGAAAAATCAATAAAACTTTTTTTAGGGAAAAAAGGAAGAATCAAAAACTTACAATAACCTAGTTGCATAAGTGTGCACACCCCTAAACTAATACTTTGTTGAAGCACCTTTTGATTTTATTACACCACTCAGTCTTTTTGGTAAGCCTCTATCAGCATGTCACATCTTGACTTGGCAATATTTTCCTCTCTTTCTTGCGAAAACATTCTACATCCATCAAATTTTAAGGACAAGATTTTTAATTGTATTCAGGTCTAAGCTCTAGTACTAGGTAATTCAGAAATTTTCTTTTTTTATTTTCTTTTTAGTTTATTTTCTTTTCTTTTGGTTAAGCCTTTTTTATTATTATTTGAATGTATGTTTTGGGTCATGGTCATGCTGAAAGGTGAAATTGCTTTCCATGTTCAACACTCTAGCAGACACCTGAAGACACCTGCTATTTGAACCTACACTGGGGGAAATAAGTATTGAACACGTCAACATTTTTTTCAGTAAATATATTTCCAATGAGGCTATTCACGTGAAATTTTCACCAGACAGCAGTATTAACTCAAGAAATCTGGAAATATAAGAATTCACAACATTAAAGTCCATAAATAAAGTTATGTGTAATAAAGAGGAATAACACAGGAAAAAAAGAGTATTGAACACACCAAGAAAAAGCAGTTCTCCAACGCAAGGTAAGGCAAGGAACCAGCTGAAATCCGTAAGTAATTACACCCCCATCTGTGTAAATTAGTATCAGCTGGGTTAGTAAATTGATGGTCTGTAAAAGGGTTTTCGTTACCAAGGTGTTACACAAGAAACAACTCCCGATGGGTAAAAGCAAAGAGCTCTCCCAAGACCTTCACACCCTTATTGTTGCGAAACATATTGATGGAATCGGATACAGACGTATTTCAAAACTTCTGAATCCTCCAGTAAGCACCATTGGGCCCATTATCCACAAGTGGAAGCAACATCACTCCATCATCAACCGGCCACGCACAGGAGCTCCTCACAAGATCTCAGGGAGTCAGAAGAATAGTCAGAAGAGTAGCCCAAGAGCCAAGGACCACTCAGAAAGAGCTCCAGATACACTTGGAGGCAGCAGATGCCATCGTCACAGAGAAAACAATAGGCAATGCACTCCACTGCTCACGCTCACCCCGCAAGACTCCATTACTTGATCCTTGGCTCTTGTGAATTCTTTATATTTCCAGATTTCTTGAGTTAATACTGATGTCTGGTGAAAATTTAATGCGAATAACCTCATTGGAAATATATTTAATGAAAAAAATGTTGACGCGTTCAATACTTATTTCCCCCACTGTAGGTTCAAATACCAGGTGTCTTCAGGTGTCTGCTAGTGCAGTGAACATGAAAAGCAATTTCACCTTTCAGCATGACCATGACCCAAAACACACATTCAAATAATAATAAAAAAGGCTTAACCAAAATAAAACAAAATAAACCCAAACCAAAAAGAGTTCAATACTTATTTCCCCCACTGTATTCATGATTCCCTCCACCTTGATAAAAGCCCCAGTTCTGGCTGAAGAAAAGTAGGCCTAAAGCATGATGCTGCCACCATCATGCTGCACCGTGGGTATGGTGTTCTTTTGGTGATGCCACTTTTTTTTTTTTTTTTTGCACCAAACATACCTTTTGGAATTTGTCTTATCATATTATAACAAATTTTGCCACATGGTTTGTGGTGATTTACTTAGTTTGTATATTTTTGTTATGAAAGGGCTTCTGTCTAGCCACCCTACTGCATAGCCTAGACATGTAAAGAATGTGAGAGATTGTTATCAAATGCAGAAAGTAATCAGTACTTTTCAGATATTGCAGCAGCTTCTTGAATGTTACCGTAGTCAGCTTGGCAGTCTCCCTGTTAAGTTTTTGTCTTATCCTTTTATAAATTTTGGAGGTACGTCCTGTTCTTTGTGCATTTTGGTGCTCAATTTTCTCTATTTGTTGATGACCTTTACTGTGTTCCATGGTACATCTATGTTTTGGAAATTCTTTTATACCCCTCTACTGATTGATACCTTTCAACAAGTGAGATACCATGCATGCGTTGTAAGCTCTGTGTGGACAATGGTTAGCAATTGGATGAAACCAAGAAGATGTAAAGAAATCCTACAGAAACAGCTTATCTTTATTTGGGGTTAATCAGAATAATTTAATTTGTGACAGCTGTATGATAATTACGTTTGAATATGAGATTGAATGTGACCAGTTCATTCTGAACACAGCTACAGCCCCTATTATTTACATTTTACATTTATTCATTTAGCAGATGCTTTTTATCCAAATTGGTATTATAAAAGTGGTGTGCACATTTATGCAACCAATTTATTGTGACTTTTTTATTTTTCATATTTTTCCCCTAACACGTTTCTGATTGATTTCATTTATACAGTGTACATATACAGTCCCCTAGGAACTATTGTAATGGCAAGGTCAATTCATTTTTATTTTATTTTTTTGCTGTAGACTGAAGCCATTTGGGTTTAAGTTTAATATGGGAAGAGAGTTTAGAATTTCAGCTTTTATTTCCTGGTATTTATATGTAAATGTTTTAAACAACATAGAACATAGCAAATTTTGTATCAGACCACCTAATTTGTAGGCGAGCAAAAATATTGGAACATGTGACTAATAGATGTTTCTTGTTATCCAGGTGTGTCCTGATAGATTGATTGTTTAAACAATAAATAGCTTTGAGCATCTACTTTTGTGTTTTTAGTCTTCAGTTTCACCTGTGAAGGCTGCATTTGTTGTTAAAAAAGATGAGCCAACGTGAAGATCAGAGAGCTGTCTCTGGGTGAAAAGCAAGCCATTTGAAGCTGAGAAAAGAGGGAAAATCAATCAGATGCATTGCACAAACATTTGGCATAGCTAAATACAACAATTTTGAATGTCCTGAAAAAGAAAGAAACCACTGGTGTACTGAGCAACAGACAGTGAATACATCAGCCAAGGAAAACAACAGCTGATGACAGAAACATTTTGAGAGCTGTGAAACTCCCCCCCTCCAAATAACAGTTAGTGACATCACCAACAAAATGGAAAGGTCAGAAAGTGGGAAAATGGAAGGTTTTAGACTGGCCAAGTTAATCACCAGACCTTAACCCAGTTGAGCATGCAGTAAACCTCCTGAAGAGGAGACTGAAGTGAAAAACCCCCTGAAACAAACAACAACTGAAATAAGCTGCGGTAAAATCCTGGAAAAGCATCACAAAATAAAAAACCAACAATTTGGTGATGTCAGTGAGTTTTATATTGTTTAACACATTTAGATGTAAATATCAGGAAATACAGTGCCCTCACCTAATATTGACACCCATCATAGTGCTGAACAGATTACCAGCTTATCTATATTACATCATCTGGCGCTACAGATACAATATGTAGAACTCTATCATCCACATAGCTAGATCCCTTGCCATGTATTCTCCAACCTCATCAGGCATTATAGGGAAAGACTCAGAGCTGTTATCTTGGCAAAGGGAGGTAGCACAAAATGGTGACTAAAAGGGTGCCAATAATTGTGCCACACATTTTTAACAAAGCTTTTTTCTTTTCTTTTTTTTAATAAAGCTGTGTTTTGTTTACAATTGTTTGATATCCATGAAAGCAGAATATTTTTGTGAATTTTTGTGAGCAAAAGATCAAATGTTAAACAATAAAGACATGTTTTCACAGCCTTCGTTGCTCATATTTACCAAGGGTGCCAATATAATGGAGGGCATTGTAAAAGCTGAAATCCTAAACTCTCTTCTCATATCCATCTTTTGATGTCAAACTCAAATGTCTTTGGTGTATAGCACAAACAAATGAATTGGCTTTGTCGTTCCAATAGTTTAGCAGGGGACAGTACACATCCCTGGTAATAGTTTGAATAAAATTAATTTGGTTATTAAAGCACTATCATAAATTACAGGTCATAAGAAGACAAAAACAAATGGCAGACAAAAAAAATAGGCCTTTTAGGATGCAAAAATTGTAGTATGTCAGATAAAACATTAAAGTATAAAAGTGATGGAAAATAAAAGTTTCTTTAAGGGAAACATAAAGGAGAAAATGTACCTTTAAAATAAAAAGAATTTCCATGTTCCACAAAAGAGGCATACTTTTAAGTATATTATTTCAGTATTTAGTTTAAGACTGTCAAAAAAAAGAAAAGAAAAACAAAAAACTGTTGTGAGGATGCATGCAACAATATTTATTTGTTTATGTATTTCTTTTTTCAAAAGGGCATAGGATGTTAGCCTATTTTAGTAGATAAACATTTTAATAGCATATAATTTTAGGGTTTTTTTTTTGTTTGTTTGTTTTTTTGGTTTTTTTTCTTAAATGCACTTGAAATATACCTGTTTATTGGAATATTTTAGAGCACATAGAATATTTTACATCCACTCAAAGCATGACATTTCTTATGTGGAAGTGGAAATATGAAAAAGTAATAATAATGAAAGCATTTTTTCCCCCACTTTCTTTCTTGATAATCTTTTTTTTTGCATTTTGTTTGTTTGTTTTCTTGACATGTAATTCCTGGTTGATTATGGATCAGTCCATCCCAAGTGGTTCAATAGTTGTAAAGCTGGTTGCTTGACCATTTTTAATTTTCTTAATATTTTAAAGTGATTATTTCTATGTTTCAGCATTGCAATACAGACATTTTTTTATTTCATTTTATTTTATTTTACTTGGTTTAAGTATGACAGTCATCTTTGTGTCAAGGCACACAACTAATTTTGTTTATACAGCTGTTTACAAAAACCTCAATATCTTGATTCATGATGGTCCTAGCTCCTTGGAACAAAAACTGATCTCTAGAGCACATTACAAGATAGATGAACATATATAAACATTTTGCACATTCTTGCTCATTAGACTTAGAATTTAGGTCCAAATGTAATGCTCACAGTTCAACTTTTAGGGTCAATTTATAGTGGATTTTCACGTCTCAGTCTTAATTTTTTTTAAGGCGTACAGTACCTACAGTGGTGCTTGAAAGTTGAATATAGAATTTTCTCTAATATAGAATTTTCTGCATAAATATGACCTAAAGCATCATCAGATGTTCCCACAAGTCCTAAAAGTAGAAAAAGAGAACCCAATTAAACAAATGAGACAAAAATATTATACTTGGTCATTTATTTACTGAGGAGAATGATCCAATATTGCATATCTGTGAGTGGCAAAAATATGTGAACTTCTAGGATTAGCAGTTAATTTGAAGGTGAAATTAGAGTCAGGTGTTTACAATCAATGGGATGACAATCAGGTGTGAGTGAGTGCCCGATTTTATTTAGTCTTTACAGTACATGGAAGTGTATCATAGCACAAACAAAGTAGATTTCTGATTACTTCAGAAAAAGAGTTTGAACTCCACCAATCCACAGTCAGACAGATTATGTACAAAAAGACCATTGTTACCTTCCCCAGAAGTGGTCGACCAACAAAGATCACTCCAAGAGCAAGACATGTAATAGTCTGCGAGGTCATAAAGGAACTCACGGCAACTAAAGGCCTCTCTCACATTGGCTAATGTTAATGTTCATGAGTCCACCATCAGGAGAACACTGAACAACAATGGTGTGCATAGCAGGGATGCAAGGAGAAAGTCACTGCTCTCCAAAAAGAACATTGCTGCCCTTCTGCAGTTTGCTAACGATCATGTGGATAAGCCAGAAGGCTATTGAAAAATGTTTTGTGGATGGATGAGACCAAAATAGAATTTTTGTTTTAAATGAGAATTGTATTCCAGCATAAGAACCTTATCCCATCTGTGAAACATGGTGGTGGTAGTATCATGGTTTGGCACTACTTTGCTCCATCTGGGCCAGGACAGATTGCCATCATTGCTGGAACAATGAATTCTGAAGGAAAATATCAATACATCTGTCTGTGATCTGAAATTGGGTCATGCAGCAAGACAGCAACCCTAAGCACACAAGTCATTCTACCAAAGAATGGTTAAAGACGAATGTTTTGGAATGGCCAAGTCAATGTCTTGTCCTTAATACAAATAGAAATGTTGTGGAAGAACCTGAAGCAAGCAGTTGATGTGAGGAAACCCACCAACATCCCAGAGTTGAAGCTGTTCTGTACTGAGGAATGGGACAAAATTCCTCCAAGCCGATGTGCAGGACCGATCAACACTTACTGGAAACATTTAGTGGCAGTTACTGCATAAGGGGGTCACCAGATACGGAAAGCAAAAGTTCACATAGTTTTGCCACTCACAGTTATGGAATATTGGATTATATTCCTCAATAAATAAATGACCAAAAGTATAATATTTGTGTTTCAATAAAATTAAGACAGACTCGAACCCTTCCCATTATATATATATTGACCCTAAAAGTGGAACTGTGAGCAATCTTGAGCATTACATTTGGTCCTAAATTCTCAGTCTAAAGAACAGGAATGTGCCAAATGTGTATACATACGTGAACCTTGTAATACGCTCTAGAGATCAGTTTTTGTTCCAAGGAGCTAGGACCATAGTGAGCCGAGATATTGAGGTTTCTGTAAACAGCTGTATAACCAAAATTTGTTGTGTGCCATTATACAAAGATGGTAGTCATAGTTAAACCAATTAAAATAAAATAAAATAAAATAAATTAGTAAAAATGTTGCAATGCCAATACATAGAGGTCACTCAAAAAAAATATTTAGGAAAATTTAAACTGGACCCTTATCTGAAGCAGTTAAAAATTCAGTCTAACCCACCTGTGAGCTACAGTAGTGTGCAAAAGTGTGAGGCACCCTAATCCTTTTAAGATGTTTATTTGATGTCTTTTGCAAAAAAAAAAAAGGGGAAAAAAAGGAAGTAAAGAAGTAACATATTCCAAAATAAACCATTTTTCAGACAAAAAGTATAATGAAGGCTGTCAGGGATTACATGTAAAAACCAAAGCAAGTGTGACAGACAGAAGGACTGTGGTAGATTTTCCAAGATACTTAGAAAAAACAGACAATTTCCTTATAAAACTATACAAAATGTTCTTTGTACTACTGTTGCATTTTTTAAAAAGCAAAGGGTTGTCATGCTAAAATATTTGCTTTGTTTAATTTAGTTTAATTTTTTCGAAGTGTGAGTTCTGCACACTGTATATAATGTATTTGGAACATTTCTAGGAAATTTGTAGCCCAGATGGATTTGTGTAGATATGTGACATTCACATTATTCAAACACACTCAAGAGTATTTTGTCAAACATTCCAGTAATGCTTCTAAGATTTATCCTTTAATGAAACTATCCAAATGTATGCTTGAATTATTTCATTTATCTATCATTCAGGACTTTTTTTCTTGCTAGAATTCATGCAGCAACTAAACTTTCTAATGGTAGAACAAATAGGTACTGTCCATCAATGTACAAAATGTAAATTATTGTTGGTGGAGTTCTAGAACATAATGTTTGCCACTTTTTACATGTAAATTTGATTGTACCTATTCATCAATTCAACATCCACAAATATAGACTAACATGATTATCAATTCACTCCACAAATGTATAATACAGGGTGTCCTAAAAGTCTCCATACATAAGTGACTATGTATGCCAGCGCAACATCGGTTGTGTCTTCGTCAGTGGATGTTCGTGGACATCCACTTTTCAGTTGGTCTGCAAGACTTCCAGTCTTTTTGAATTTGTTAATAAGTTTGGCAGAAATGTTGTGTGTGATGTGTTTGCCATGTTTCCTGTTAAAGTCCATCGTAACCTTGTGGCAGCTTCCTGATCCAGCAATGAGAATGATTTCAATACATATATTAATAATAAAAACTAAGAATAAAAAATTGGAAATAATTTGGAAGACATTTTGCTAAAAAAAAAAAAAAAAAAGTGTTAATTTCCCCTATGTATGGAGGCTTTTGGGACACTAGATGGGACTACAGTGAGATTCTGATAGCTGAATTACCAGCTCAGCTATAAACTATAAGCTCAGTCTAAAATTAAGCCCTTTATCAATATAGGCTTTTAAAAAATTTATTTCTGACCAAATTGGTTATACCAACTATCTGTCAAATTAATTATAAAATAACACTAATGTCCTGCTCATTAGTTATTGTGTTTTTCCATGCTTTTTGTTCATTTTTTTTACCTTTGTTTTTCTGTTGTAAAATGATCATTGAGATTTCCTGTAATAACATGACAGGTGCTATATAAATAACTATTCATTTGTTTGTTTTGTTATTATTATTATTATTATTATTATTATTATTACTATTATTACTATTAATAATAATAATAATAATAATAATAATAATAATAATAATAATATTAGTAGTAGTAGTAGAAGTACAGTGCTGTGAAAAATATTTGTTCTGATTTCTTCTGTTATTGTGTATCTCTCATACTAAATGGTTCTAAATCTAAGATAAAACAAAGGCAACCTGAGTAAAAACAAAGTACAGTTTTTAAATGATAATGTTATTTATTAAAGCAACAAATTTATGCAATACCAACTCAGGCCAGTGTGAAAATGTATTTGCCCCCTTAGTTACTAATTCCCCAAATCTGTGAGACTGCATTCATAATGGGGTTCAGCTGGACTAGACACAACCAGGCCTGATTACTGCAAACCCTGTTCAATCACATCTA
>JANDJT010000164.1:18346232-18373664 GCA_024331685.1 Stegophilus panzeri | reverse complement strand
AGAATTTTGAGGAAAATAATTAATTTAATCCATTTTGGAATAAAGCTGTAACATAACAAAATGTGGAAAAAGTGAAGTGCTGTGAATACTTTCCGGATGCACTGTATGCATAAAAGGAAATAAAGTAATCACCTCTAAACAGTCTGTAGAGCAGGTGTCTCAATCTGTCATGCCAAGCTTTGGCTGTGCAAACAACTTTGTACATAAAGTGAAATTGCGTGAAAATGCTGTCCCTGTGCAACAGAAGTTGCACAGACTGTCTTTTTCTGTAAGGGATGCTGTGTCTATGGAACTGAACCTTCTGTTAGCAGCAGACATTATTGAAAGTGTAAATGCCTTGCCCTGGGTATCACCCATCGTAGTGAGTCAGAAGAAATCTGGAGATATCAGAATGCGTGTGGATTTCAGGGAACACAACAAAGCAATCATTGTGGACAGCTATCCCATTCCACACATCGAGGAACTGTTTTCACAGTTGAGAGGTGCTGTGATGTTTTCCACAATCGATCTTGCAAATGCGTACCATCAGGTTCCACTACACAAGGAAAGCAGAGACCTGTCTGTTCCGTTTCAAGAGGGTCTGCTATGGATTAGCGTCAGCCCCAGCAGCATTTCTAAAACTGATGTCTACTATCCTCAGAGATGTTCTGGGTGTTCAGTTTTATCTGGATGATATAATTGTGTTTGGTGATTCTGCTGCCAGTCATGCCAGTCCCACCTCAAAACAGTGCTGCACAAACTGCAAGAAGCAGGTTTACGTCTAAATGAAGAGAAATGTAAGTTCCACCAGGAGAAACTCACATTTCTGGGACGTACCATCTCCAAAGAGAGGTTGATGCCAGACAACAGTCACTTGGAGGCAATACAAAATGCCCCAGCTCTGTCAGATGTGTCTTTACTAAGATCATTTCTGGACCTCACCACTTGGTATGCGAAATTCATTCCAAGCTACACAGCAGTTGTTGAGCCAATGAGAGATGTGCTCAGAGGAAACACAGATTTCACATGGCCCACCAAGGCACACCAAAGTTTCCCGAAAGTAAAAGAACTGATTGCGGAGAGCCCTGCATTGGATTTATTTGACCCTGCTTTGTCCACAATTGTTACAACAGATGCTTCGGACTATGACATATGTGGTATCCTGACTCAGCTCCATCCAGATATGTCATAAAGAACTGTGGCTTTTGCTTCCAGAACTCTGACAGTTGCAGAGAGGAAATATTCTGTAGTCGAAAAAGAAGCCCTCGCTTGTGTCTGGGCTATTGAGCGTTGGAGAACATATCTGTGGGGCATACAATTCAAATTAACATCAGATCACCAAACCTTGAGAGTAGCTTGATGGTCCACAAGACTGCTCTGCTTTAATTATGACATGGAGTACAAACGTGGAGCTGACATCCTGGTAGCAAATTGTCCATCACGTCTGCCATTGCCAAATGATTTTGATTCCAAACCAGAAACTGTAGCTGCCATCACCACCCTGCTGTCAGCTGTTCCTGTCACTGAGTTTGCTGCTGAAAGCTCCTCCTGCCTTTGACTAACCAAACTGCGCCAATATATTGAAAACGGCTGGCCTACAACATCTAAAACATTGCCTGCTGATGTGCTTCCTTACTTCCCAGTAAAAGACGAACTAGCTATCCATGACTCTTATGTGCGAAGAGGAACTCACAGACTGATTGTGCCACTTAGCGTACGTTCACGTTTGGTCACCCTAGCACATGAAGCCCATCAAGGAATTGTGAGGACTAAACAACGACTTAGAGACTTATATTGGTGGCCTAAGATGGATTTGCATGTACAGTCCAAAACTGCAACCTGTGCCACCTGCCAGCTTAACGATAAGATAGCTAGAACTACACATGCACCACTGACCCAAGTTCAATATCCAGCCGGTCCATGGCAGAAACTGGGCATTGATGTGGTAGGTCATTTTGAGATAGGCCCTGCTAGCTGCAGATATGCCATTACATTAATTGATTACCATCAAAATGGCCAGAGGTCGCATTTACACCTCACGTGACTGCGTCTACTGTTACCAGTTTTCTGAGATCAGTGTTCAGCCAAAAAGGGAATCCATTGGAGATTGTCACCGACAATGGACCTCAGTTCCTGTCATCAGAGTTCAAACATTTTCTGCAAGAAAGAGATGTCAAGCACATTCATACCTCCATATACCATCCGGAAGGAAATGGAGCTGTTGAATGTTGGAATAAGGTACTGAAGGATGCCATTCTGACTGCAGTGAGAGAGTGGGTTCCATGGACATCATTTATTGTAGAATTCTTGCAAACGTACTGAGCTACACCCCATGCTACCACAGGAATATCTCCTTTCGAGCTCTTGTTTGGAAGGAAAATGAGGACAAAATTGCCAGTCCTTCCACAGTGCAATCCGAACCCTGCCATGAAAAAACTGAGAACAAAAGTGATGCAAACTCAGCAAAAGATGAAAGCATAACTGAACACAAAGCGTAAAGCAAGGATTTCAAAGCTCAAGGAAGGTGACTTTGTAAGGGTGAGAAAACCTGTGCACATCAGAAAAGGGAAATCAAAATTCAGTGACCCTATTCAGATTATAAGGAGAAAAGGGACACACAGGTACAAGCTGAGTGATGGACGAACTTGGGACATGTCTCATTTGGCACCACTACATGCAGATTTCACTCTGGCTGAACAATTAGCTTCTGCTCCACCACTGGAACGTGTCGACACCCAAGCAGAGAGACATTGTTATAGAAGGAAGCCAATGTGGTTGAAAGACTATGTAACTTAAGGTCTCACAGTAAGCAAGAAGAAAGTAACGGTCAACTAAAAGTGAAAAAAAGACATGTTTATTGGTTAAAGTTAAGCTGAACTGTATTGATGCACTTATACATATTCATGTCGTTCATGCTTGCTTACTAGAGAATTGTTCTGCATATTGTGAAATGTGGGGGGTTGGGGATCAAATCAGAAAACCTGTCAATTAACTGAGTATACTGTTTTGTACATTTGGTAATGTTCAGTGAAGCTGCAGTACAGATGTAAACAGTTAAGGCTCGTGGAGATGCTGTGTTCACTTAATACTGTTGAATGGTAAATGCCACTAGGGGGAGTTGTTGTATGCATGTAAGATGGGGAGAAGAGGAAGTTGTTGTTGGGCATGTAATGCTTAAGTAAAGAGCCATGTGCATTACCCGAGTGTGATCTCACTTGATTTATGTGACTACACAACAGTGTGGTATCATGATACTTCAGCTGGTATAGCATTGCATGCTCAGAAAATAAACAAAACAACTGCATGAAATTCAGGTGACATTTATTAAAATCATTTAAACATTTGGCAGATGTAAGAATTGCAGTTGATGCATCTTCTTACAAATCTCTGTGCCATCTAGGAAGACAAGAGTCCCACTCCCTTCCATTTGAAAATCTGTAAAAGAGCAAAAAGAGTGTTGGTTAGTTGTTAGCTACAAAATATGGACAAATGCCTTTGAGCTTCAACTGAGTCACAGAATCCCAAATTGTGTAATTTTGGAAATGTGACCTCCACGCTCCCAATGAACAAAATGGCGCTGTAGACTCACCAGGAAAATTCAGCTAACTTTTTAGCCTTTAGCACCTCACCGCCAATTTTTTGCACAACCTAATTAAGTCAACCAACATTACAGAGATAGTGGAAAACATCCTAAACCCATCCTTTCTTTTTGTCACGTTAACCTTGTGAAGATACTTTTGGCCTCAACATTACTGAGCTAGAAAAGTTCCGTTAGTCACTGACTGTCTACACCTGTTAACCAGCATTAACATTCACAGAATACATGAGGAAACATGGCCCTAGCCCATCCTCCAAATGCTAATTACTACAGCTTGCCTTGTCCAAAACACTTGCTAAACGGGCGGCTGTGCTCAGTTGGTAGAGCGGGTTGTCTACTAATCGCAGGGTTGGTGGTTCGATCCCTGGCCCACATGACTCCACATGCCAAAGTGTCCTTGGGCAAGACACTGAACCCCAAGTTGCTCCCAATGGCAAGTTAGTGCCTTGCATGGCAGCTCTACTACCATTGGTCTGTGAGTGTGTGCGTGAATGGGTGAATGAGACACAGTGTAAAGCGCTTTGGATAAAAGTGCTATATAGGTGCACCATTTACCATTTAAATGTAAGTAACATTAACTCTGTATTACTCTCTGTATTACATCATGGTGAAGAGCTGTAATGCTACATTATCGTTAACTCTCAAAAAGGGAATAGGAATGGCTAACATTACCACGAGCTGTATGCTAAAGTAATGCAATCAACTCAAGTGAGCATCTACGTTATCATCACTCATTCCTACTGTGATTGGTGACAGCATCCAGCTAGCTAACCCAAACTCTGAGCCGCAGATGCAGACCTAGAGAATTATAGAATAACCTCAGTCCATATTTCACAGCCAACATAAACACATGACAATAGTAGTGTGACTCCAAAACTGAGGAAGCAGTACATGATATTCACTTTTGAAGCCATCGCAATAGGTAAATTATCACTTGCTGAGTCACTGTTTTCCAATTAATACATTTTCGAGAGCTCCCTGCCTAAATATCACAAACTCGGCCAGGCATTTTCAGCAGCATTAATACTAAATAGTGATGAACGCTAACTTACCAGTAGTCATTTCGTTTCCTCTGACTCTGCGGTCAAAAGGTCAAAGCAATGAACATTCACTTTGAGGTGAGTTTAGGTTTGGACGATGATGTCGGCAGCGCAGTCTGCAATGTGGTTGGACAATAATTTAACACATCATGTTGATCACTCGTCTGAATTTTTTTTTTCTTTAAAAAAATAAATAAATAAATAAATAAAATACATTTATTAGATCATTTAACACAAAATGTGTTGAAATAGTAATAACACAAAAAGTGTGGAGGACATTAACATATCCTTTCTGAGAGTGTAGTTTTTCCTTGACAGCAATTTTAGGCTACTTTTCAGTGTTTTTATGTACATATTCAGAATTCCCATAAAAATAATTGCTGGGAAACCATATTAATGAATCATATACTATGTAAAGCTTTCTGCAAAGTGTAATGCTGCAATGGTGTAGAAAAAGCAAACTAATACATAAGGCTCATCAATTGTTTGCACAACAAAATTTATTAGAACAGTGGTATTGAAAAGAAGGTTGTAGCTTCCAGGGAATGCTAAATTATGCAAATCTGAACTGAATAAAACTCTGTAAAACTCACAATTACACTTGCCAAAGGACAGACAAAAACAAGGTTTTTTTTTGCAGTCAGCAATTGTAATCAATTCAATGTTTCTGCATTCAAACAGAAAAACAAATAGTGCAATCAAACCTAGTACAGAAAAACAAATTACTGTAATCCTTTCAATTGCCCAGAAAACAGACACCAGCAGTAGCTTAAAAATAAAGAAGAAATAATAAACTTCCACAATACAAAAATCAACAAAATTAATGTACATAAATAAAATTACAGAAAAAAAACCCAAAACATTTTAATAATACAGTTTACATACCTTGTGAAATTGTAAACAGTAAATCTGGAAATGAGGTCCCTTCTGGCCATAAAATTCATGTCTGAGACTTGGGCTGACAGTGTAACTAGTGTATTACACTAGTATAACAACTATATTCTCAGGTAGGTATAAGTAGGTAGGTAGACAGACAGACAGACATATCAGTAATAATAATAAAAGGTTCTGAGGTATATGGCTAAAACACTAAATTGCAAAACCAACATTTATAACTATACGTTAACTTATTTTTAACAGAAAAGATAAACGTTGCTACAATGCCCCCATCTGCTAAAATTCCAATAGTAATTGATAATCATATTGACCAAAGATTAATTATTGAAAACATAGATAATTATTGTTAATAAATTAATGCAATACAAATTTAATATTACAGGTAAAACTGTAATATTAAAAAACAGTTAAAACAGGCTTTTTCTTGTTTAGTTTCAGGCAGTTTCCTAAGCTGGAACGCTTACATGAACAGAACAGAGATCCAATAAGAATGATAGCTGGCTGTAAGCAAAAACTACACTTGCACTATTATGGTATGCATTTAAAATTCGTGCCAGGAGCAGCTGTATTATTTAAAAAAGTTGCCTTCTATTGTATTAGTAGAGCATATGAGGCACAGTGTTTACAGAGGACTTTAAATGCAGCTGAATGAATTGCAACAACACTACTGAAAAGGGTCTAATTTACCATTAGAAAAAAATTATAAAAAAAATATTTGTTAAATAATCTTGACTGCCAGGGTTAGATATCACTTTGATGTTAGTCCCTGAGGGGTTGGTGGTTGTGATTGTGTTAAATTTAATTTTTTATATACAAAATGACACAAACAACCATATTCTCAACACCAAGTATAAAGCAGTTTTAGTCAAATGTTTAGAGAAAATAAATGCAGCAGGTGACACATTAGGTAAATCTACAGTCATGTGAAAAAATAAATATACCCCATGGAAACTGTTGGTTTTTTTGACATATTTGGACAAGCAAATATTTTATCATATTTGAAAAAGTGCCTATTAATAAAGTTGATATACTTGAACAAAACCACAATGAAAATTAACTTTTTTCATTTACTCAACAGAAATATCAATAGATGTGATATTGTTCTGTGGAAAAAGTAAGTACACCTTTTTTGATACCAACAGTTGCGAGAATTACTGTACTAGCAGATCCTGTGATGAAATTTTGGGGTTCTTGAAGACTTCTTTTTGCATCAGACAATCTGCTCTTGGGCTGAATTTCCTGGGATGGCCAGTCCTGGACAAATTGGCAGTCGTTTGAAATCTGCACCATTTGTAGATTATTTTTTTTGTAGATTAACAGACATTAGATGTGAGTGGGGTATAAATAAGACAGGTTCCACCTGTACTCCCTAAGCAGTTTCGAATTACTGACTTGAACAACCAATCCTGAACACCTGATTCTAATTTTATGGATTTGAAGGTGAGAAATGTATGGGTGTACTTACTTTTTCCATATGACTGATCTGTTTTATGTTCATTTAAACAGTGAAAATTACTACAAAATGTCAATTTTATGTGTCATTTCATGGAATGTATCAACATTATTAATAGGTACTGTTTCAAAGAGGATCAAATGTTTGCTTGTCCAAGTATGTAAAAAAAAAAAAAATAATAATAATAATAATTTTTTTTTTTAAAGAATTTAAAAAAATTCCATGGGGTGTACTTATTATTTCACATGACTGTTTGTTGGTGTAAGCTAGATTTAGGACATTTGTCTTATAGCAATATTTTACAACTGTTGCACCCATCAGACTTAAAAGGTGTATACTCATGTACCATGCAAAATACTAGCAATAATAGTAATAAAAAGTACCTATCCATGGTTACAAAAGAAGTAAAGTATCATCTGCAAATATGTATTACACTGTAACCCGGATTTTAATTAAAAACATTTTAAGCAGACACAAAACATACATGTGTCACTATTTACATGCAAAGAGTCAAGTATTTCACTCTCTATATATATTTATATTATTATAAAGATTAGGTACTAAACCCCACTCTTTACTACTGGCAGTCTTTATACTATAGATAAGGGTCTTTAACTGTTTTCTTTAAACTGAAACTGACTTTAATACATAAAGGGAAAGGAAAAAATTAGAACAATATAGCAAATGGGCTATATTAGGGGAAAATGAGTTCTGATTAAATATACTGTGTTAAAACCTTTATTCCCTGAATCAAATAAGAAAGAGATGCATCCCTTTCCTGAAGATGATATGCAAGAATATTCGTTATATAGATTACATTGTAATGAGCAAATAAATGTATGAACATGTTAATTTAATCTATTACTTTCATTAAAAAAAAGATTTACATTAAGTTTTGCCAACACTGAATATGAAATAATGGAAAAGCACTCACCACCAACAGTGTACGATGTGACAATCCATTAACAGCCCCAATCTTTTTCATTATTTATATGTACAAATATGTTTAATTCTGTGAGACTTACAAATTTTACAATGATGCAAAAAATAAATAAACTAAATAACTGCTTCAAGTAAACCCACAAGTAAGTGCCCTAACAGGAAAGGCATCACTTATTAGGGATGTCACCAAATATGAATACATTATTTGGTCAATGTTCTAAATGAATACAAATATAGATACAGTATGTTTACAAGGTGCACTACTTAACTCAAAAACCACACAAAAAGACTGGAAACTACTTCTGATTTTTCAGTATATGCATTTACATTTACAGGCATTTGGCAGACACCCTTATCCAGAGCGACTTACATTTATCTCATTTATACATATGAGCAGTTGAGGGTTAAGGGCCTTGCTCAGGGGCCCAACAGTGACACCGCTGGGATTTGAACTCACAATCTTCCGATCAGTAGTCCAACAGCTTAACCATTAAGCTACCACTGTATATGCAATACATGGATAGTAACCACTCCATAAACCCTCTCACAATCTTTGCAATAATTCTTAAAACAGAGAGTGTTATGTACATTGTATGCACACTGCCTGTACTTAACCTTTCCCTGTTTGCCATAGCCTATGTTTATGGAAATTGGACTTGTGGACAGTATACTCATTGATCATTTTATTAGAAATACCTGCACACCTGCTCATTGTTGCAAAGGAATCACAAAATGCACATCAAGTCAAACCTTGAGGTGGATGGGCTACAGTAACAGAAGACCACATTGTTTTCAACTCCTTTCAGCCAAGAACCAGAATCTGAGGATACAGTGGGCACAGGCTCACAGAAACTGGACCGTTGAATATTCCTCTTAAGAGAAAAAGCCTCACAAACCTATTTTTAATGTCTCTCTATGTCTGATGTTCTACAGTTTCCATTCCATAAACAAAATGACCCATATCCCAAAGCTATGAATTTTCCTTCACAGGCAACTGATCTAATCTTTTGACCATTAAAAGCATTGCAAAGCTGAGGTAGCAGAGAATAATGCTCAATCTTATAGTCCACTGGACTGCAAGGCTGGAATCACTACACAGTCACATGCCGCTTAATGTCAAAGAATAAAGTTTAGATTCACAAGATTCTAGTCATCTAGAAGTGTTTCTAATGTATAATTAAAAATAATAAAAAATAGGTGATAGGTATTCAAAGAGGACTGCTCAGTACTAGTGTAAGTGAGGTTACATGAAGAAAGCTTTATTTTTCACTGTCAATTGGCATTCCCCTGAGTTTATTTACATTTGTAAGCCTGTCATTTGTAAGAACAGTAATGATCTTACTAACCACCTTACTGATTTATATTAGATACTATTTGTTACAGAAAATACTTAATTGTAAGGGATGACACGTCTTTTACCTAGGAATAATACTGCAACACTGATGACAAACTACAAGCTTATGCACTCATAAGGCAGTATTTTATCAGATTTGGTCAGACTTATGTCAGCAATTCCAAACGGTTGTGTATCCTACAGGTTTAGTAAAATCTAGCAAACTCTGAACCTAAAAACGGTTTTATTGTAAATAAAATTCAAAAGTCAAAAAGTAAAACTATTCTCCTAAGTGCATTGTTACCACAACTGAAAATAGTTTCAGTGTGATCTGGTATCTACTTTGTAATCATAACCAATATTGAAAAGAGGAGGGAAAGTATAAAAAAAAAAAAAAAAAAAAACACAACAACAACAAAAAAACATTGTTTCTACTTAAACAACTTTCTACTTATATAATTATCATCATAGCTTAAGTATGTGCATATCTTTTTTTCAGATTTGCCCTCTTTAACATTGGTAATTGTTAAAGGTAAAATAATTTAAAGCTTTGGAAGGTGAACAAACTCAAGGGATTAACAGTGACAGTCTTGAAGGAATATCAGCGTGGAACACCAGTACCTGCTCTGTGTTACCACATGTCAATCAGCTTAGAGCAAAGCAACTTCCCTACAGGTAGTGTTCATATGTGCTTTTATTTGTGTGTCTTTAAGTATGTATGTACAGTAGGGGTTGGACCAATACAAATTATTACTAGTAAACCAGTCCTAGTCAACTATGTTAGGCTGTTTAATTTCTGCAGCAAAGAATTTGTCAAACTGAATTTAAATGAACAACACACAAGCTACAAAGTAAATTCCAGCTTCAATGTTTTCAGGCTACACTACACTACTACTACTACTACCACTAAGTAATTAAGTAGATAAATTGGTAAAACATCTGTCAATAAATAAAAATAATAAATCTGTGTATAATAAATAATAAATCATATTGCACTTTTTAATAACCTACCAATTCATAAAATGCACTCATGTACACTAACAAAGTCACTTAGCCTGCCTTTTTTTTTTTTTTTTTTTTTTTTTTTTTTTTAAATCTGTCACTGTTTTTCTATCTAGTTGACATCCCCACTGTGGTGACTAGTGAATGTATTAGTTGACTAGTCTATGCAACCCTAAGGTACAGCATGAATTAAACTTCCATATGGTTCCATATGTGTGACTATGTGCTCTAATGTCAGTACATTAAAGTTGCATTAAAAAATAGACCTGGGTTTTGTCAAGTAGGTATTAAAATGACATTCTACACTAAAGGAACATGACAATAACCATTTATAAAACACTTCCATAAAACAGTATCCAAGTTTGTATTAGAAATACATGATTAATGTACATGTAATGTAAAGTCCTGATTAGCAGCTCTGGAGAGGTCTGACCTGAGGTAACTAGATATGCAGCACAGAGCAAAACTCATAGAAAAATGATCTGAAATTTTTACAACAAAAATGAATGATATAGGCTATAGAAAGTGAGGTAAGAGCAGAGCATTTTTGTAGTTATCCAGTGTGATATGCAAAAAGAATCACTGAATCAACAATATAAACATATACTGTACACTATATATAACCAAATGTTAACATTTCCAGTTTCCATGTTTTCATTTGGAACTCCTGTCCTGAATTGTAGGCAATAAATAAAAATGTAATGATTAAACCATGGTTCACATTTTAGTAAAAACACCCCCCCCCACAAAAAAAAACCAAACAAAACAAAACCCCGATGTGTCTATTCTAACACAGTAATATACGTAAATATCCATGAAATAGTATTTATGTAAAAGTCCCTTTATTTTTTTTTTTTTTTTTTTTTTTTTTTTTTTTTTTTTACCTGAAAGCACATGAATAATTTGGATGCAAGTACTGGTCTGTCATACAATTCAAATGTTCCTTCTTCAGGCAATGCTAAATGTGAAAGAGCCACACACATGAATGCGTATTCCAAGGCTGAGGTATAGCAGTTGCACAAAGACAGCCATACATGTATATCAACACACTACTAATACGGAGAAGTTTGTCGTCCTATGAATGACAAATATTGCTGCCCCTTCAGTTCCATTTATCCTGAGATAAACCATGATGAAGGCTACAGCTGTATTGTGTTAAGAAACAAAAAATTAAAATGTAACAATAAAATATTTTTAAACCTAAATGGCATCATATGTTACAAACCATTTTAAAGCTCTGATACATTCAGTGCATGTAACATGGGAAAGCTTGAAGACATATCTGAGGAGGATGTTTTGGACAGGAGGATTCATTAACATAATGGTAAACCTAAAACATCAAATAAACAACTACATCAAAATGGTGTTTAGATGGCTAAAAATTAGGTTAATTTTAACATTCAACACTGGATTCATGCCATTTGATTACAGAATGAATAAGCAGATAACAGTAATACATAAAAACATAAATTTAACAAAGTGATTTTATGAAGAAAAAAACCTTCAGACTGAGTGAGCACAAGGACAAATGCAAAGATAGAACACAACGTTCTGATAAATAAATAACAGACACAGCAGATTTTTTTCATAAACCTAAGTCTACAAATACATTACACACTAATTCAAGTTGTCAACCAGTGTACATTAAAAAGGTAAATAGGTTTGGGTCAGAGCTGCAGTATTTTATTTTAAGACACTAATGTTCCACCCTCTGACTTTACATACTATAATCTAACCTGCTACTGCAACCGATACTATAATCACATGCTTCCAAAAGTTATTTACAAAAAGTGCTATTCTCAGAGATTCCCTGACAAACTTTCAACTAATCCTTTGAAGGTCTATTTCCTTATGCCGGTTTATATAATTAATGGCTTTGCTAGACCTGACAGACACCTTACATTACCAACAGACAGTGTTGCCTGTTTTTCCTTAATCTTTGACTATATAATCAATATTTATATATACTTTATATATAATAATAAGGTGTCTGTCAGGTCTAGCAAAGCCATTAATGAATTAATGATATATATGAATCCCTATGCCAGTTTATATGTGTCTCAGTTACCCTGAGAATTAGTGAAAAATAGCATACAGACATGGGCTTCTTCTTCTTCTTCTTCTAATAATAATCAAATCTTAAATTAAACTTACTCCTTACTATGCACACCATAACTCCACACCGCACACCATTAGAAGCAATGCTAATCTCAATGAAATTATCAGTAACAACTAATCAGTAACCCCCTCCATAAGTGTTAGAATGGCAATGCAATTAAAAAAAAATGTTATACACTGAAGACATTTGGGTTTGAAATCAAAAGATTTATATGAGGAGATGATAGATCAGAAACTCAGCTTTCATTCCGGATGATGTGTTAAACAACTTAGAGCATGGTAGCTTTTGTTTGAACTCACCCATTTTTCAAGTGATCAAAAATATGGAACATGTAACTGACAAGTGTTTTTTTGTTGCCCAGGTGTAATAGTTCTGAATGTCTACTCTTGGTTGAAAGTAGAATCAGAATTTCAACTTTAAGTTCCTGACATTTAGATCTAGATGTGTTAAACAACTTATAACCTGGCACCTCTGGTGGCAAAAGTATAGGAACAGATGATCTTAAAGCCTACTTCTTATTCCTAGCATTATTCCCACACTATGGCAGGGTCTGCTTAGATTTTGATTTGGCACAGGTTTTATGCTGGATGCCCTTCCAGACACAACCCTCCCATTTTTCATCCGGGTTTGGGACCGGCACTGCGTACAACCCAGAGTGGCTGGGGTTCCCTGCCTGGGAATCGAACCCGAGCCACAGTGGTGAGAGCATGGGATCCTTAGCCTCTGGATCACCAGAGAACTCAACAGATGGTCTTAAAGTAAAATACAGTAAATACCACTTAATATTTGGTTGCATATCCCTTGCTTGCAATAACTGTATCAAGCCAGCAATCCACTAACATCATCAAACTGTTGTATGCTTCTTTTGCTTTTTCAAGCTTGTACTGCAGCTATTTTTTGCTTGATGAAATTCCTCCCTATTAGACTGGGTGGATTTCTCTATAAATTGGCAGACAGACTGTTTCTCTTCCATAGACAGCTCTCTGGCCTTCATGTTGGTTTATCCATTTTAACAACAAATGCAGTCTTCACAGGTGAAACCTAGGGCTCAACCAAGAGTAGACATTCAGAGCTATTATTTCTTTAAGCAACAACAAGAAACACCTGTCTATTATATGTTCCAATATTTTTAATCACTTGAAAATGGCTGGGTTCGAACAAAAGGTGCCATGTTCTAAGTTGTTTAACACAGCTTGATATAAATATCAAGGAATCAGGGAATAAAAGCTGAAATGCTAATCCATCATCTCGTATTAATCTTTTGATCTGAAACACAATTGTCTGCAGTGTATGGCAAAAACAAAAGAACTGGCCTTGTCTAATATTTTTGGAGGGGACTGTACAAAAAAAAAACCCCCAAAAAAACCAAAAAAAAACCCCAAAAAAACAATGAGGCTCTCAATGGAGGACACTTCTTTAGTATCATGAAGTGAGCCACACAGACTGTTAAGTGCATAATGCAAATAACACTGAGGTAATCAGGTCACCAAATTATCACCAGAATCACCAGTATCTGGTAAGTCCCAGACTATAAGAACAGTGCAGAAGAAAACAGAATTTTTTTTAAATAATAAATAAAAATTGAATCAACCTTTTTAAATACTCATATCATTCATCCCTGAATTACTATTTGCCTAAAGCAACATGTTCCAAATGAACATGGCTAACTTAATTTAACAGACTATAAATGTCTGTAATGTAATATTATCTAAATAGACAGACAGACAGCCTAGCATCAGATACCCAATAAGAATCATTGCAGACTTAAAATTTTAATTACCAAAGTATATTACAAACCTGTAGTATGAGAGAGGGAATTGTGGGACGCGAGAGAAAAAGATTCTTTCTTGAAATGGCTTTTGTCATTCTTTTGACTTGCTAACTGCAACCAATATTTACTGCCCCCCAAAATGCTTTTTTAAATTGCATGTAGCTGAAGACAGGGGATAGGGCAAGTAGAGGTTTAAACTTCATAATGTCCCTTTTTTTTTTTTTATAAAAAAAATAAAAATAAATAATAATAATAATAATAATAAAAAAATCTGGTTTTGTCATGTAATATTGTTCTTTATCCATTGTAATGGATGCTTATGGTTGTGCTACCCCAGATACTGCAAAGCATATTGGCATAGTTAAAGCCGTGTTCTTTTGCCAATAATATTTCATTTTGTTCCAACATGGTGTATTTACTAATCTTTTTGTTTTTCTCACCACCTACAATACATCCTCTTGCACTGTGCTCGATGCGGCAGTTGGTGCTGCAGTAATTGCCAAGTCTTTTCTATCTATCCTCATAATCATTTTAATCTTCTTTTTTGGTGGGTTCTTCAGTGTTCCCATCCTCTCTTTCACCTTGTACTCCAGGGTACTATGAGGAATACCATAAATGTTCTGTGCCTTTGAAACACTCATTTTCCCACTCATCACCACAGCAATAGCCTCTTCAAGGATCTCAGTGTTATACTGGCGATACCGGCCCCTTTTTTTGCGTGGCTGCTTGGAGACTGTTGGATCTGCTTCTGGATCTGACGCTGGATACTGAGGTCCAGATGTTGATTGATCAGCATCAGCGCCTAAATATTCACTCACCCCACTGCCATCAAAGAGGTTTCCCAAGCCAGCTCTACTACTCTCTTTGGGCAAAATGGCCCTAAGCCTCCTGCTGAGAGAATTATCTCTCTGCACACTGCCCATAGTAATGGAGCTGTAATTATAGATATCAGAAATGTTGCCATTGGAGTTCCAGGAGAGATCCATACCCTTTACTTGTGGAATCTTCAAGTCAACTGGAGGGGAGTTTCTTGCATCTTTCTTTGCTGTAATGGCAAAGATATCATGGGACTTGCTATGGCAGGCACTGGTACCTTTGGTGAAGGTTCCATGATTTTCTAAGACAAGCGGAAGGTTCTTTACATCACTAATATGGCTGCTGACTGATTTATACTCCAGTACACCATCTAGTTGCGGTTTCTCCCAGAAGCCATCAGGAGACAGGAGAGGGTGTGTTTGACTGGAATTGAGAAAACCTACCATCTCTAAGCTGGCCAAAGACAGAGGTGAGGGTTGTCCAAGAAAGCGATGCTTCTGACTCAGGAGTTCCTCCTTTATAAGAAGTGATTTGGCAAGTAGAGGCTTAAAAGGGGCAGAGCAAGTATGGTCCCCCCAAATGCCATCTTGCAAACCTTGTAGTGGCAATCCATCCTTTTCATCAATTTCTTGGTACTTTTGATCAGTTATCACGGGTTGCCTGATTAAAAAAAAAAAAAAAAAAAAAAAAGCTCCATGCTTAGCTTAAGGAATAAAATTACAATACACTGAACTGCCTCTAGATCAACATATGCACGTACCAAAAATAAACAGTATTTTGAGGGAAACAAATATAAATTCATTAAACCATAAATACACTATATGGCCAAAAGTATGTGGACACCTGACTGTCACACCCATATATGGGCCTTCCCAAAACTGATGCCAAGTTGGACGCACACAATTGTCTTTGTATGTTGTAGCATTAAGCTTTCCTTTCACTGGGACTAAGGGGCCTAAACCTGTTCCAGTATGACTATGCCCCTGTAGACAAAGTAAGGTCCATTGAGACATTGTTTGCCAGGTTGGTGTGGAAGAACTCTAGTGGTCTGACCTCAACTAATACTGACTTCAACCTCATTAAACACCTTTGGGATGAATTGGAACGCTTATTGCATGCCAGACCTCTTTGCCCAACATCAGTGTCTGACCTCATTAATGCTCTTGTGGATGAATGGGCAACTCCCCATAGTCACACTTTAAAAATGTAGTGGAAATCCTTCCCAGAAGAGTGGCGGTTATTATAACAGTAAAGAGAGGACTAAATCTGGAATCGGATATTCAACAAGCACATATGGGTATGATTGGTCAGGTGTCCACATACTTTTGGCAATATAGTGTACATCATTGCAAACTGCCAAATCAATAAGAACCTAGAACCTAACTATAAATTGGTAAAATAACCACAATACAGTACATAAATAAAAAATATCCTTGTGTAGTGTCCACATCTAATTTATGTAATATACATTTAATTTATGTAATGAATGCAATGAGTAATGTGTAATTTTGCATTTTAGTAAAGTAAAATTGTAATTTAAGTAAAATTCACCAGTTATTCATTACCGATATATTATTTGTTTATATAAATCCTTTAAGAAAAAAGTAACAGGTAGTATGTCAGTGCAATTGTACTTAATCAAAAACTTATCTTACTATGGCTGTTGCTGAAATTAGATTTAGGGATATAATTAAAATAAGCTTTTTACATTGTTGCCCAACTAATTAAACCTGTTTTACATTCAGTAGGATGCACTCATATTTGTGGATTTGCCATAAACACTCGGATTTATAAACTTTATGTACCTTCTTTAACTCATTAGGAACTAATTTGGGATTATTATTATTATTATCATCATTATCATCATCATTATTATTATTACTACTACTTTCAATTTATAGTATACTGTATATTAAATAAACAAGTATAACAAAAACTATGGTCAACTATGGTGTAAACCATGTTAAATGGAAAAGAATAATATGTAACAGTTGCTGAGGAAAAACAGTAAATTGAATTATTACTTGAATGAATATGGCATCAGAAATAACAAATGAAAATTAGGCAGTAAGGAGGAAACACAACAGAATTGAAATGGTGGATAGAAAAACAGAAAACAACCTGATAAAAATGGCTGTGCTCACCTTTTCACTACAGGTATGACAGAGAAGTCTTGAGTGGGATCGAGAGAGATTCTGCTTTGTTTTTTCTTGGTTGAGAGATCCAGGACTCCATCTGTGAATATAAAAGTAACCCCTTTTTACTTGTTTTTTTGTTGTTGTTGTTTGTGTGTTTCTTTCTTGTTCATTTTAAGTTTGCAATTATTATTTTATGTCAGAGAAAAGTAATAAAACTGTTTTAATATGAATTTTGACTTTAAATAAATTAATAGTTACTTAAAATAAATTCAGTGATTTCAAATTCTATTTTAATAACTAAATTTAAATAACTACTTATCTTTCAGACAGACAGTGCTTGCACATGCATACGACTGCAAATCATTTTATCTTTTTATGAATGTTATATTTTATGAGGATGTAGCAGTTTTCAAACATACAGCTAGCAATTGTTGTAGACATGCAGGAAATTGCTGTATTTTCTGCCTTTTAAGCTAATCCTTTCAAACTGTGTACTTATTTAAAAGTTAGCTATGAAAAGAACATTATAAAATAACCTAAAAAACAAAACAAAACCAGAATTACAAATTTGAGCAAGGAAATGAATACATAGTATTTCTGTTAACCTGTCATAGGAATCAACACCTGTCCCATTTCAGCACGATACTTTGCTTAATTTTTAATCAGTTTCAGTGAATAGTTGTTTTTTTATTGCTGATCAATAACACACACAGATTTCTAATTGTTGCTTCTTTGTCGTTGACAGGAGAGAGAGTATGCCATCCCTCCCAACCACAGAGCATGGACAATTTTGCTCTCCAAGGCTCCCAGCCACAAATGGCTACGGCATCATCAGATTGCTATATATTTCTAAATATATATTTGACAGACATCATTCATTCATTGTTCGTCTTCAGTAAACGCATTAAAAAAGCCTCAAGCTGCATTCCTCTCATGATTGCGATGAACTGAAACACTAAAGCGTACATCTGGGCAGGAAAAGATAGTATTGCTTACTTAATTCAGCTGCTTTGATTTTGAAACTGTAAACTGACTTTATAATCAGCATTCTTTAAATGAAGTTAATTGCATTCAGCACCATAAATCTCCCCTTTCTCTCTTTGTTCTTTCTCTTTCTTGCATGCAATCTCACTCTGCTAACCGACTCAGTCAATAATCTCCATTTTTTAGGGAGGGGAAAAAAAAAAAAAAAAAAGCCCAAACCCTGTAGCATTATACCCATTAACATTACTGCACTCTGGAACTAATTTTGTCATCAGGACTATTTTTATAGTTTCTATTCCTGGCCATCTACCATGTGTGGTGTATATGGTTGGGACTTTAAACTTTTTCTCCTGATTGTTCTCCTATTACACACATCAGGAGGCACGCCCACACATCTTGTGTGGTAATAGCTTGTACACACCAATGACTGTAAACAGTGTATATCTACACATCCATGTTAAAATTGCAGATTTTATGATGTAAAAAATTAAACCAAGATAAATTGTCCTTTTTTCCACATTTTATGTGATATAGCAACCAAGAGAATTAAAGTGAGAAAAAAAAATAGTAACATTTCAGGAGAAAAAAAAAAATACTTACAATAACCTGGTTGCATAAGTGTACCCACCCTCTTAGAAAGGGGCCTGTGACTGTGCTCAGAATTAACCAATCACATTCAAACTTATGTTCAAAAGTAATTATAGCACACATCATCAACAAAGTGATTCTGATTAAACCCAAATAAAGATCAGCTTTTTCTGTAGGATTTTCTTGACATCTTGGATTAATCAGTCTTCAGAAGCCATGGTCCACAAAGAACTTAAAGTATGTATGGAATCTCACTGTCAAAAGGTATCACTCAAGAGGGGAGTATGAAGGAATTTCCAAAACAGATGTACAATGGAACACTGAAGATCATCATCAACAAGTGGAGAAAATGGGGCACCACAGTGATATTACCAAGAACAGAAAGTCCCTACACATTTGACAAAAGAACAAGATGAAAATTATCAGAAAGGCTTTCAAGAGACCTATGGTAACATTAAAGAAGCAACAGCAATAGCTCATGGGGGGGAAGAAAAAAAAAAAACAAAACACATTCCTTTTTTTTGCTTGTATTTTCTCATTTGTAAGTCGCTTTGGATAAAAGCGTCCGCTTAATGAATAAATGTAAATGTAAACATTCCAAGCCTGCCTAATATGTTTGGCACAAAATCAAGACAGCTATTTCGGCCTGGATGGCATTGCAAGGGTATGGTGGGGAAATATGCTCAGAACCAGAGAATGCTCCTTGGGCAAGGACCGGCAGGGTTTAAACACTGTGACTGTGGAAATGAACCATGCAAACCGACAGACATTACTACCCAATCCTTATCTTCAAACCATCATTTCTACCATGATAATGTCTGCCATGACCTACCAGTAGTCTATGTAGATGGCTGCTCCTTCCACTGTGAGGACCTGGTACAAGCTGGAGTGGGCATAGTGTGGCAAGATAGCTCTGTCCAGGAACCACAACAGAACAAACTTGGTCCAAAGACTAGCCAATATGCAGAAGTTGACAATGTGCTTGTTGTTTTACAACAGGCCACTCAAGACCAGCATTAAAGAGTCTGTCATCTTCTCTGACTCTGTACTATGCTCAGTACAGCTTTGTATCCCACATCCCATTGTGGAAGGAGAATAGCATAAAGAATGGCAGAGAAAAGGATATTAAGAATGCAGAGCTCTTCTTGCCTTTTGACAAGCTTGCCAATGACTATGGGATGAGAATATATTGGAAAGACAAAGATCACCACAGACCCTAGGGCCAGACAATAATGTCAATGATGAGGCTGACCACCTTGCCAAAGCTGGAGCACTAGGGGGTACTCCATGGGAGTTCCTCAAGGAATGGCTCCCAGAAACAGACACCTGCACAGTAGACATATTTACTCATAGGTAAGCCTGTGAGATACTTGACCATGCTAAAGATAAACATTTGTTTGTGTGTATGGGGAGGAAATTGAGTGCTGATGACCTGGTTGCCATACAGAAGTATAATCCTGTAACCAGGGCCATCTGCCAGCTGGTGACTGGCTCTGAAAAACAACCCATCTCTCCTGAGACACTGCACAACTCTAGCAACCTAAGCAACAAAGCTTATTAAAGGACTGCTAGGCTATGCCCCTGGTGATGAACCACCACAGTAGGCTGTTCCAACCGTATGGGGGAGATGATCCAGCATGCCCATGATGAGCCATGTGGTGGTCAAAGTGTAAAAGCCATTTGTAAAACCCTCAGAGACATAGCCTACTGGTGTTTCATTGCCATAGATGTCAGTAAATATGTGAAGAGTTGCTTGGTCTGTTGTCAGTTCCAACCACCACGGCCCTCAAACAAAGCCCCACCTAGAGGAGGGGGGTCACATATCCATGGTCCAGTCTCCAAGTAGACTGGGTTGGAACAGTAGCAAAATCCTTGAGAGCTAACAAATACCTCCTGACAGCAACATGTGCATTCACCATGTGGGTTGAGTGCCTCCCAGCATCCAATGACACAGCCGAGATGGACACAGTCTTGCTGGTGAACCATGTCTTTAGTTGATACGGCCTGACCCTTTCTATTGATTCAGACACAGGGACCCATTTTACAGCACATGCTCATTTTAAACCCTCACGTCCACAAAACACGTTCTGGAAAAATCCGTATACACAAGCAGGCTCATTCCCCACACATTCTCTACTATTGCTTCTGCTAGCATAAATACTTTTTCTTTTTGACAGCTGTGGGCAGGCCCAACTGGCTTAACTGTAGCCTCAAATATCATTAGCTAACTAATTTTTCCAGAAATCAGTTCTGGTTGGCTGGCTGCCACTGTGACGAACCATTAGCAAAGTCACCTGTTCTTCATGAGAGACATGACTTAAAGTGTACCTATTATGCTTTATCAGATATTACCTTTCATGTAGTGTGTTATATAGCTGTTTGTGAATGTAAAAAGTCTGCAAAGTTTCAAAAATCAAAGTGCACGACAAATGGAGTTATTGACTCCCAAAAGAAAGAACCAATTCTGAACAGCTGAAATGAGTCGTCAATTATTCCAGACTTACTTCCTGTACAAATCTATGTCGGTTTGCAACAAAAAACCCCACGTCTGGTCTTCATTGGCTGCTCGTGAACAACGTGTACTTTGACCCACCCTCAAACACTACAGTTGTAGTTGCCCTGAAAGAGTTAGGGTCCTGTTGTTGCCATGTCTTGCATTTCCTCATTTGCAAGTAGCTTTGGATAAAAGTATCTGCTAAATGAATAAATGTAAATGTCTAGAAAACATTGATTTCTGCTTTGCCAAAGCAAAACCACTTTGCATAAACTACCAAAGGATGAGGATGTAAAGCGTCAGTGGTTGGAATTTTTAAAACGAAACCAGACCAGTTCAACTACGACCTTTGTTTGTGTTGCAGTCATTTCAGTGACGACAAGCAAACATTTGATCATTTTGAAACAGTGCCTATTAATAAAGTTGATATACTTGAACAAAACCACAAGGAAAATGAGCCTTTTCAGTCATTTATTCACAAGAAATATCAATGTGATATACCTCTGTGGAAAAAATTAAGTACACCCTTGGCCTCAGAAGCTAATGTTGCCCCCTTGAGCAGAAATAACTTCTTGTAGGCATTTTTGCATAATTGTCCACTAGTCTCTGACATCGGTTTTGCTGGAATTTTTGACCATCCTTCCATACAATATTCTTTCAGTTGCAAAATGTTTGAGGGTTTTCTTGCATGTACTACCTGTTTCAAATCCTCCCTCAACATTTCAATGGAATGCAAATCCGGGCTTTGACTAGGCCATTCCATAACCCTCCATTTCTTCTTTTTAGCCATTCCTTGGTGAATATGCTAGAGTGTTCAGGATCATTATCCTGTTGAAAACTTCAGCTTTTGGACAGACTGCCTCATATTATCTTCAAGTAAGCTTTGATATGATGTAGAATTCATAGTTGAATCAATGAATGCAAGCTGTCCAGTCCCTGAGGCAGTGAAGCAACCCCAAACCATAACATTTCCACCACCATGCTTCACAGTTGGTGTGAGGTTCTTCTCCTGAAAAGCTGTCTTTGGTCTGCACCAAACATGTCTGTTGTTACTGTGGCCAAACAACTATCTTTGATTCGTCTGTCCCAAGCACATTATTTCAAAAGGCCTGATCTTTGCCTATATGCTCATTTGCAAATTATCATCTTGAAAGACTTCTTCCTGGCACGTGTAAGAAATTACAGAGTGCCTGTAAACAGATTCCACTCCAAGGTAGTTGTTGGAAAAAGCTCATCCCTGAAAAAGGCTGAATTATCAAAGGGACAATTCACCTGAGTCTCAGCAATATGTGTATAATACCATCTAAAGTGACATTCAATCAGTTTTAGCATGGGCGTGGCAGTGGGACATGAAGAACCATCCCTGAACAAGGGGTTATGTGACTGTAATTATGATTCAGAAAGACATCTGTCTAGACAATCCTATCACTTCACCATTTGGGGGTCACACCTGTACCGACATCAGTACTGTGAGAACTGTGATCACATCAACTGCTATCCTTAATTTACATTTAGAGTTAAGCTTAATTTACATTACATACAAAAAAATCTGGTTTGAAATACAGTACAAGATGTCTGTGCTAATATTATTTGGGGTTCACTTTGACTCCGATGAACCCAAAGTGCTTCATGTACTTTGTCACTGCCATGCTGCAATAAAGTTATTCTTCATTGAGATCTTTGACATACTCATAATTTTTTCTTGGTGTACATTGGTGAGCCACCCAGCAAGGGATTCCCGAAGAAAAAAGTGGGGAAAGGTAAGAAACATGGGTTTTTCTTCTTTTGTGCTGTTTTTGTCAGGGAACCCCCACGTTTAAAAAAAAAAAATCTAGAAAACCAAATAAAGAACAGAAGAGAATTTAGTTCATTAAGCATTAGTAGGAAGAGTTCTTAAGCCTAGTCTGTACAATTCTGCTCACGATTCTAACGGAACTGAATCACCCCGACACAGTGTGATGACAGAGCTGTAGTGGAATTGTTTTTTCTAAAGTAACTGAAGCAAAGTGCTTAAGTTTATAAGTTTTTAAAGTAACTGAAACTTGTTGTTGGATTGTTATAATTCTGTTAAGATTCTAACGTTATTGAATCAACCCGATACAGTGCGGTGGCAGAACTGTAACAAAATAGTTTCTAAAGTAAATGAAACTCGTTATTGTGTAGAGAGGCCGAGGCACTGTGGCTCTGTGAAGTTTAAAAACAATAACACGAAGCAGTGTGGTTTTACCCAACATACTGTGGCAGTGTTTAAACTTCATAAATAAATAAGTATGGTGGTTAGGTGGACTGTTTTACAATATAATACAAAAAACCCAATGTAATGTGGTTTTGTCTGATGTACTATGGCAGTGTTGCATTTTAAAACTATTCGTGTTAGTGTATTTGAACTTGAAAGGCCTGGTAGGACTAAATACAATGGACTGGACTCATTCATGGCACACGTAACACATCACGTAGATCAGCACAGGAAAAAGAAAACGGAAACTAAAGAAGCAGCCGAGCGCAAAGCACGCCGACAGGCAGCTAGCGACAGCGACACCCCTACGAGCACACCAGGTGGTAACACTCCAGAGCACGGACTGTTGCTGTTTCCATGTGGAGACTCCCCACGGGCAGTACCAGAAGTGGCTGACTTACCACCTGAGGAAGTGCCTGCAGCTCCAGCCCCTATCCTAGACCCAGCCAGATTCCTGAGGGCCCTTTCATATTTGATGCCGAGACTGGGGAGGGAGTAGTGCAGTTGTTAGAGGAAGACGTCACCCGCATGAGCAGCCATTTGGGACTCTAGATCAACAGGATCTGAGAGATCTCGACATCCTTCCTGATCCCCAGCAACCCCAACAGCACCTGAACGCCGTCCCTGTCGTAGATATAAGCCAGCAAATTCTACAGTTCCTCTCACCTGAATTTGTAGTTCCATTGCTGCATGCAGCCCATGCAGTTGGACCAGATGCCGTACCCCAAGCTGGCCCCAAGGCTATACCCCCCGAATGCGGCTGAGCCGCACCAGCCATCACACAAAAATCCGGGTGCTTCTTGCGGCCATCATTCTAATAAGTGTTGACGGAATGACTGCACTTGTTATGATCTTTCTAGGTGGCACTAAGATCCAGAAAATAGTACCTAGTATGAAATGTCATTGCACCACACTACCTGTCGAGCAGAATCGTAGGCAAGATAATGGATTTAAAAAAAAATCATTAAACACTTAAAACGCGTTAGACTCAAACAAATCATATATAGAATGTCAAATAAAGTTAAAAATCACTAATGTAAGTAATGTTTTGAGAGCTACAACAATGATAACAAGCTACTTACATTTGTAGCTGGAAGTTGGCCGAGAGTTCATCCCCCATTTTTTTTCAAGCTGAGAGGCGTCAGGAAACATGACATTATTTCTAGTAAGGGAACATATTGAGCATCAATGCTCCCTGGTTTTTGTGGTGCATTGTGGGATTTTTTATAAACTCAAAATTTGGCACTGAGAGAGTCCTTAAAATTTTTTACTGAACTAGGGAGCTGGTTGAGACATAGGGTGCCTCTCATTTCTTATTTGTGCATCCTCAATTCCTTTCCTTGCCTTAATATTTCATTACTTATTACATTAATATTAATTACATTTCATGTACACACCCCCTTAGGATGTGAGAGAAGGATGCAAGGATGAGATGTGAGGAGAGAAGAATTGAAGCATGTCAAATGGAATATCCTCGCTCTCTCAAGCGTCGCTTCAAAGCAACGCCAATTAATGATGACTGTGCTCAGCTGGATTACGTCACTGCGCTTCAGGGATCTGACGTTATGCTTATTTTTGATCTGCTGTTATGTTGTTGGAGCTTGGTTAATAACATTCTTAATAAAGCAAAATGCACTGATAGTATGTGAAATGTCTGGATTATTGAATAATGAATTTATGAACAATACATAAATCATCGCATCTTTTGTGCAGCTTTACATATCCAAACATGCAAGGATCAATTAATTACAATAGTCATTGTAAGCATATTATTATTTAATCATATTTCACACAAAATTCCATCACATCATCAAAGGACTTTCTGTTTGAGATTGTGGCAGATGTAAAGGAGGAGGGCAATTTATACGTGTCAGGTTTTTCGACAAGAAACACTTCCGCATAGGCTACATCTGTGTATCCTCGTTCCTAGCACCGCTGGAAGCTTCTGCACTCCTCATTCCTCGCCTCCTTGCGGTGCAATTAGAGAACTTATATGTCCTTCAAGATGGTTGACTATCAATTTCCGGGTCACAGGCTGGAGAGTGGAGGAGTGAAGAAATGAGGAAGCATCAATTTGAGTATTGAGAAGCACCCATACCCTTTGACAGCATGGAAAACACTAATTTCTGTATTGATCATCTGATGAGTCACATGACAATGTCAACATTATGAAGGATTATAATTAGAACAGCCAGTAGGGGGAGACAAACTATTAAGCAAACAAACATTTCCCTTAAACTGCTACTAAATGTCTGAATCTTAACTGTAACCGAACAAAGGACTTCAAAAAAGTAGTTATAGATTAGCACATACTGTACATTGATCAGGCATAACATTAAAACCACCCGCCTAATATCGTGTAGCTTCAGTTCTGACCCATGGACTCCACAATCAACTGAAAGTGTACTGTGGTATCTGGCACCAAGATGTTAGCAGCAGATCCTTCACGTCCTGTAAGTTGGATCGGACTTATTTGTCCAGCACAACCCACAGATGGTCGATCGGACTGAGATCTGGAAAATTTTAAGTCAAAACCTTGAGCTCTTTGCCATGCTCCTCAAATCATTCCATTGTTTAGGTTGATGGTACGTGTCAAAGTAAAAGCCACATGAATGCCAGGATCCAAGTTTTCCCAACAGAACATTGCCCAGAGCATCACACCAGCTTTCCTTCTTCTTACAGTATAGTGCATCCTGGAGCCACCTCTTCCCCAGGTAAGCGACGCACCCAGTCATCCACACGATGTAAAAGAAAACATGATTCATCAGACCAGGCAACCTTCTTCCATTGCTCCATGGTCCAGTTCTAATGCTCATGTGCCCACTGTAGGCGCCTTTGGCGATGGACAGGAGTCAGTATGGGCACTCTGACCGGTCTGCAACTACAAAGCCCCATACGCACCAAGCTGTGATGTACTGTGTGTTCAGACACCTTTCTACCATAGCCAGCATGAACTTTTTCAGCAGTTTGTGTTACAGTGGGAAGCTTCTGTGAGATTGGACCAAACAGGCTAGCCTTCGTCATTCATGGCCTTTGGCTTCAATGAGCCTTGGGTACCCATGACCCTGTCACTGTGCCAAGGACCCTTGTCCTTTTTTTGGACCACTTTTGGTAGGTACTAACCACTGCATACCTGAAACACCCCACAAGACCTGCTGTTTTGGAGATGCTCTAACCCAGTCGTCTAGTCGCTCAGTCATCAAAGTTGCTCAGATCCTCATGCTTGCCCATTTTTCCTGCCACCAATACATCAAATTCAAGAACTGGCTGTTCACTTGCTGCCTAATATATCTCACCCCTTGACAGGTGCCACTGTAATGAGAAAATCAATGTTATTTATTTCACCTATTCGTGAAACTTCACGGTTTTAATGCTATGGCTGATTGGTGTAGATGCAGTATAAAATTTTTTTAAATTATTTATTTATTTATTTTTAGCTGAATTAGCCTTACGGTTTCTGAGAAACAGTTATCTGACCTTTGCTCCACCCTATGTATGACCACACTCCAAACTTGGCAACTGACCTCAGACACTTGACCTGTAAATGGCTTTAAAGTTTTGTGCAAATCCATAAAGAATATTCTTGCTGGCCTACACAAACTCGACGCCCTTCATGAGAAACTTGAACATCTCACCTGAGCACAATGCAGATGAGAAACCAACAGTTAAAGTAAAAGAATCAGGATCTAAGAAAACTGAGTAGCAGAAGAAAAGTATTCAGCCCAGCAAGAACCTAGAGTAGGGCCTCACTCTGCTTCATCCTGTTCCTGCTCCAAGCATGAAGAATATCCTACCCCTCTTGAGGTTGAGCTTTCAAGTCTTTCTTCTTGAAAAACCCACAAGAATCCACACACACACACACACACACACACACACACACACGTGTTCACATGATATTGCTTTCTTTCTCTCTCACACACACACACACACACACGTGTTCACATGATATTGCTTTCTTTCTCTCTCACACACACACACACACACACACACACACACGTGTTCACATGATATTGCTTTCTTTCTCTCTCACACACACACACAC
>JANDJT010000164.1:18320013-18342259 GCA_024331685.1 Stegophilus panzeri | reverse complement strand
AAATATCAACACGGTATATAGATATTAAAGGTGCGAATTTATCCCAACTGAGCAAGCCACTGAGTGGCGACGGTGGTAAGGAAAAACTCCCTAAGATGTTAAGAGGAAGAAACCTTGAGACATAAACTTAAGATTTCAAGTGTTCTGAACTCAAAATCATGATTCATTAAAATAGCTCATGCTGGTCTTCCTTTGATGTGATTGGCCACGCAAGGAGTTCTGCCTGGCAACAAGAGTACTAATGCACTGACTGGTTACATAATTACAAAAGGTGGTCCTCTTCGTCTGTAGGTTGCTGCTGAGACTGGTTTCATTGTGAAGTTCAAGAAGGGAGTGTGCCCTTGTGTGCCATTTTAAGTAAGAAAACTTATCTTGATATAAACTTATTTTGTGTGATTTTTAATAGTGAAATATGTTTGTTAAATTCCTAATGGTACATTTTCTAGTAAAGGACAACACAGCCATAATTAAAAATGTTTCCCGGTTAACTTTGCTAACG
Source organism: Stegophilus panzeri (assembly GCA_024331685.1). Classification (NCBI taxonomy): domain Eukaryota; kingdom Metazoa; phylum Chordata; class Actinopteri; order Siluriformes; family Trichomycteridae; genus Stegophilus; species Stegophilus panzeri. The sequence continues at coordinate 18,341,760 of JANDJT010000164.1, read as the reverse complement.
TAGCCATTAATTAACAATATATTTAATGATGGTTTTGTGATGGTAGGATAACTGAGATATCAAATGATTTTGTGGTTTGAAATATTTAAGCATATAAGTTAATAAACCTAATCATAGTTCCCAGTCAAACTTTGGCAATGTCGCCATTAATTAACGATATTTTCATGATTTTTGAAGGTATGCTTGAGATATAAACTTCTCATATTTTGACTTGTGAGCCGCAAGCATTTTGTAAAAGTATTAATCATGGGTTAATCATGTGTTTTGAGAAAGAACATGGCAGCTATAGCTGAGAACAATTAAGTGACCGTCACACTTGTCACCAATAATTACCTACAGAGCGATCTTGTAAGACGACCCCTAGTGGTCAATGGTGTTATTGCAGGGGGTCCGTAGGAAAGTTTTAAAAATGTTTTACGAAAAATAAACGAGAAAAAAAAAGCTACTGAAAGTTTGCCCCCATCCGATTAATCGATTAATCGATTAATCGAAAACAAGTAATCGGCCAGATAATCGATTGTGAAAATAATCCTTAGTTGCAGCCCTAATTTTTTTGTGATTTTTTTTTTTTAAACAAAAGATCAAAAGGTTAAACAATAAAGACAATTTTCGCAGCCTTCTTTGCTCAAACCAAGGGTGCAAATATTAGTGGAGGGCACTGTATATAGGCTAGTACGTTTTAATAATAAGGTGTATACTAAATTTGGTGTTAATACATTATGCCATGTTACGTGTTTTCTTTATATGCGAGAGAAATGTTTTTCCCTGGTCGTTGATTTAGTGCATTAATCCACGCAAAGCTTTTCAACATTAAGCGTTTTAGAATGTCTCATATTGCAGGCCTAATATAAAATGGAGCGCGTGCACTATGGCGAAATAACACGATATATCGGCTTATGCACAATTTACACACGTGACAGTCCTGAACCGAGAATCAAACAAAACGGGATGCTCAATAAAGACAAAGCACAAATGAAAACAAAACGGAGTAAACATCAGCGAGGTTTGTTTGCTGCAGGGAGGAGACGGTGTGAAGAGGAAAAATAAATAAAAATCCGCTTCGCTTGTCACGCGCAGCACCGGAGCTTCTGTAGCTGTGCCAGCACTGCACGTCCTTATTAAACCAACCGATGCTCTCATGTGAGATAAAATTTTTAAATAAACTTACCTACACATCGAATAAGCTTATGTCTCCACGATTCAAGTTCCTGACGAAAAGCATGTCCTTTGATGGTACACTGTTGACGTTTACACAGACACGCCATTTTCCATCGGCCCCATCCCGCGGTCTCGCGCGCTCTGCTGTATACTTCCCCAGGGCTACGTCATCAGTGCTCGGACAAGAAGATGGTATGGTGGTGTGAGAGGGAGGAGGTGATCGCCTGCCACAGCATCTTTTAAATGCACCATCCGTAGGTACATGAGATCGACTGTTCCGTTCAGTCAATGTATTACTTTTAATCTAAGAACTGATTACAGTTCTGAAAATGTTAAGGTTTTTTGGGCGAGATTTTTTTTTTTACATATCCACTTGCTACACCTGGAGGAGACAGACGAGTACGGTTTTGTTTTTTGTTTTTTTTACGATTTTACATCACCAGAATAAAGGATGGACTATCTAATCTACATAATCCACGGCTAGGTTTGCATTCCGTGAGGAATAATTGACGACGGGCCGTTGAATTATTAGATAATAATACACACTCCGAGGTGGTAATGCGGCCACGACGCGAAGCGGAGTTACACTTCGGGTGTGCTTTTTTATTCTGAATAATTCAACGGACCAGGGTCAGTTATTCCTCACGTAATGCAAACCTAGCAGTTACCACATTTGAAGACAGCGTTCAGATGTTTTATTTCAAGACATTTGTCAGGTTTTTGTCCTTAAAACGCTCGTGTGTGCGCAATTAATTTATTACGCATCTCATCTCTAAGCCTCCGTTATTAATTCCTAAACGTCATTTTAGAGCTCGGAGGCTCGAGCCATTGATATGCAGTTATGAGAGAGATCACAGGTTGTTGTTGTTTGTGTTTTTTTTCGTTTCATGCTGATAATATAAAAATAGAACAAATAAATAAATATTGATAAGCCATATCACCAATCTTTAACTGTAGGCCTTTTTTTTTTTTTTTTTTGAGGGGAGGGAGGGTGTCTTGGTAACATTCAATATAAAAATCAGGTTGGGACACCTCTCCAATGTACATGTGCAGTGAGAAGACAACCACCATGATTTAATACTGATATACATATATAACATACACTGAATATTTGGATAGGGTAAATATACAGTGCTGTATGTATTTATTTGGTTTGTTTATATATGAGAGAGAGCGAGAGAGAGAGAGAAATGACAGTCCTGAGATTGGCAGGACTCACAGTGAACCAAAAGAAGTGGGCTTCCAGTTGGGACATCAAATTTGAGGTGGGCACAAATGACTCGGGTGGACTTCCTTTATTGGGGGGAGATGGGGGTAGTGGAGTCGGCTGAGTTCTGAGGAGAATGCACCTGTGGGTAACTGTACTAATAAGGGGTCTGTGTTGCAGTGAGAAGCAGGGGAAGAAATAAAAGGAGAGAGTGATGCAGATGCTGAGCGACTGAGCCATGCTGAACGGAACTGTGTGTGTGTTTATGTTGTGTGTGTTCATGGTGTGTCTCAGAGTGAAGCCTCAAAGTAGAAAACTTAGAGGCAGTAGGAATAAAATGTGTGGAAGTGTGTTTAAACTAGATTTCAATTCTGTGTTACAGGAAACATTATGTGTTAATCATAATGTCACAATTTATACAAATTATTTATTAGTTCTCTAAAGTCCATCTACAGCCAGCCATTTGAGGAGAAGTCTGCTTGAAGATTTTCTAACTCCACCTCGGACAAAGGCTGCAGAGGGGAGCGGCATACACCCCCCTGGTATCCAAACCACTCCATTGCTTGCTTTAGGGCAGGAATACCAAACTTCTGTGTAACCTAAAAAAATAGGAGTGCAGACAAAATATTTAATAAGATCATTTCATTTTAAAAGTTTCTAAGTTGATCAAATTTAAGTGTGTTTTTATTTAATGTAACATGACCTAATTAGCATGTAAGCATAACAGTGATGAAGCTCTTGTTTTAATTATGGAATTGTGAGTAAGTTTCTGTGTTGTCATCCCAAACTCCATTTGCAAATATGAATACGTTATTGAAAAGAATGTGTCCTAAACACACACAAATACGCTCAATAGGTGGATTTTTTGTTTATTTATCTATTTTAGATGCACACATACAGACAGTAGATGGATTACTTGGTTGTTATTTTTTTAAAAGCTTTGCAAAAAGCTTCACAGTAGGTGTGGATCCCAGAGTACATGTAGACATGTTATTCTTATTTTTTTTTTCAGTCTTTTGGGGGAACCAGTGGTTAACAATGGTGGACAATTATGATTAGCAATATCTGCAATACTTAGACATTATACATGGAACCTACGGTGGCTGATGGGGGCCAACGTGCTGCAAATACAGAAATCACATGCAAATACAGAAAATGTCTGGGTTACACGGTTCCCTGAGAAGGGAACAAGACATTGCGTGAGCTCCACGCTGTGGGAGTCACCCTCGCGTGTGACTGGAATCTGAAGCTTGTGTAACATCATGCCTCTTTATAGGCCTGCCGTGATCAGGTGATGTGGCAATTAAGCATTTTGTGTGATATAAAAATGGCACCTGTGAACCACGCCATCAGCCTCTATTATCTGAGGCGAAGATACAATTCACAGGCCTGCCCCAGTATGACAAAGCTACGCAAGGTCTCGTTCCCTTCTCAAGGAACAGAGTTACATATGCAACCCAGACGTTTCCTTTTAAAGCGAACTCAGCGTTGCGTGTGACCCACGCTGTGGGAACGACAATACCCACTCCGTCATACTGAAGGTATGGCCTGTATAAAAAGATCAGAGCCCAAGGGTCACTACAAGACACCCGAGCCCGTGGTGGAATGTATATCCAGGCTGTAATATCGAATGAATGTGTGTGGCATAAACCACCCCACACCCTGTAAGGATACCCCTTTGGACAAAACCTTCAAGGAGACGACACCCCTAGTGGAATGAGCCCTTATGCCAGAGGCGTAGCGAGACTCATAAGCGATAGAGATTGCTTCCACTATCCAATTAGAGATGCGGTGTCAAAGCAGTGCATCACCTCTACTGTCACCGCCAAAGCAGACCAGCAGCTGCTCCGACTTACGCCACTGGCCGGAGCGGTGGACGCAAGTACAGAGAGCCATTACTCGACACAGTCGGTGCAATTTCTCTTGTTCTGGTGTGAGGAAAGGAGGAGGGCAGAAATCCTGCAACACTACTGGCTGGGCGGCAGATGTAGGCACTTTAGGATATAGTAAGGCCATGGCTAATCCAGGGGCAAAGTCAAGGCAGGAAGGGGCAACAGAGAGAGCTTGTAGATCTCCTACTTGCTTGAGAGAGACCAGGGCCAGCAAAAGAGCTACCATTATAGTCAGAAGCTTCGCTGAGGCTCACACTAAGGGCTCAAATGGGACACCTGACAGACCTTCCATGACCACAGAAAGGTCCCAGGAAGGTATGCGTGGTCTGAAGATGGGCTTCAGCCTCCTGACACCATGCATAAACCTCGATGTTAGAGGATGTTGCCGCACAGAGGCTCCATCGATAGGGGCATGGCTGACCGAAATGTGTAGCAAGCCTAATGTGTGTATTAAGTAATTAAGAATATTGGGGGTGTTTTTATGTCTTTTAAAAGGTCACAGGGAGTGCAACAAAATTTGATTAGCCCTAGTTTGTGGTCATATTTACTGTATGTATGGATATGAGAGCTGTTACACTCTTGCCCATGTAACATTTTTCAGTAATTGGAATACAAGTTTTCAACCAATGATGTAAGGCTCTTTAGAGCGAACAAGCATAAATGTTATTAACACAATTTTGCAGTATTGGGTGAAAATGGTTATATGAACCTCACCGCCAAGTTTGGTTCAATGAGACGGTATTGGAGTTCTTTGGCTTTGTCCCATTGTCCTGATGTACATAGCTGTGCTAGCTCACACACCTGCTGACCCAAAACATTTGCTAAAGCACACACACCTCCAACAGCACCTTCAAAATAAAGAAAGAACACTCAAGGTCAGTGCACAATTAGTAATTACTTAATCAGAAAAAAGAAAAAAAATTAAATTTCACATGCAAAATGTATGCTCTAATATATATATATATATATATATATATATATACACACACACACACACACACACACACACACACACACTTCCTAAAAGTACTTCATTCAGATCTTTCAGACAGTGGTAAATATCTAAATAAAGATAACTAAAGTATGAATCTATCCAGATATACTGTGAATGTAAAATAAAGGTACAGTGCCCTCCACTAATATTGGCACCCTTGGTTAATATGAGCAAAGAAAGCTGTGAAAAATTGTCTATTGTTTAACCTTTTGATTTTATGTTTAAAAAAAAAAAAAAAAAAAAAGCCACAAAAATGCTCTGCTCTCATGGATATCAAACAATTGCAAACATAACAGGTTTATCAAAAATATCTCTGTTAAATATAGGTGTGTAACAATTATTGGCAGATTCAGTTCGAGGATTGGTTTGTGACGATAGATCTAAAAGACATAGTTCCACATGGAAATATCACCCAGTCACAGGAGTTCCTGAGGTTCACGTTTGGAGGCAATGCGTACCAATATCTGGTTCTTCCCTTTGGGCTAGCTTTATCCCCTCACACCTTCACAAAGTGCATGGATGCCGCTCTGGCTCCCTTGCAACTCTAGGGCATTCGTGTACTAAACTACCTGCATGACTGGTTAATTCTAGCACATCCAAGACCGGCTAGGGTGCGGCCTTAGTCTTTGGAGTGGCCCTCATCTGGAGTGGCATAAATCGCTTAGAAATGCTGGCCGTATTTCTAGCAGTGAAATTCTTTCTTCCTAAATTAAGAGGTCACCATGTGTTAGTTGTGACAGACAACACAGTGGTGGTCTCATAACCACCAGGGAGGGTCACGGTCGTGCCCTCTGTTGAGGCAGGCGCAACTAATTCTTCTCTGGGCAGAGGGAAAGTTCTTGTCAGCGAGTGCAATGTACATTCAGGGCAACCGGGCAGATATCCTGTTGAGGCAGGGGCTAAGGCCTGGGGGTTGGAGGCTCCATCCTCAAGTGGTGGAGTACATATGGTGGAGGTTCAGCCAAGTGGAAGTGGATGTGTTCGCCTTTGAGGAAACAACACACTGCCCGCTGTGGTTCGCCTTCACTCCTCCCGCACCATTGGGGCTGGCCAAGGTCACATCTGTATGCTTTTCCCCTGATCACTCTGCTCTCACAAGTTTAAGCAAGCGTTCACCAAGAGAGTCTAATCTGCTGCTAGTAACACCTTATTGGTCAGCTTGAATATGGTTCTCAGAGATAATATCCCTGCTAAATGGCACTCCTTGGGAGATTCCTGTCCACGGGGATCTACTGTCTCAAGCTGGAGGGCTGATTTATCACCCTCGGCTGGAACTATGGAAACTGTGGGTCTGGCCCCTGAGGGGCACCGGCTCATAGATTTTGGTCTCACAACTGAGGTTGTAGAGACCATGTTGAACGCTAGAGCACCATCCACGAGGAAATTGTATGCGCTCAAGTGGCAACTTTTTGTCTCGTAGTGTGAGGAACGTCAGCTAGACCCAGTGAACTGCGCAATAGCTACAGTCCTGGAGTTCTTACAAGGTTGTTTCTCAGCAAGGTTGGCTCCTTTTACAATCAGGGTCTACGTGGCCACCATTTTGGTCAGCCACACCCCTTGTGATGGAGCCTCTGTGGGGCAACACCCTCTGACACAGAGGTTTATGTGCAGTGTCAGGCAGCTGAGGCCCATCTGCAGACCACACATACCTTCATGGGACCTTTCAGTGGTTCTGGAAGGTCTGACATGTGACCTGTTTGAGCCCTTTGAGTCAGCCGGCCCTGACATCTCTCAAGTGAGTAGGAGATCTACAAGCTCTCTCTGTTTCCCCTTCCTGCCTTGACTTTGCCCCTGGATTAGCCAAGGTCTTCCTATACCCTAGGCCATATTATATTCTTAAAGTGCCTACGTCTGCTGTCCAGCCAGTAGTGTTGCAGCCTTTCTGCCCTCCTCTGTTCCTCACACCAAAATAAGAGAAATTGCACCTACTGTGTCCAGTAAGGGCTCTCTGTACTTACGTCCACTGCTCCGGCCAGTGGCATAAGTCAGAGCAGCTGTTGGTCTGCTTTGGCGACGACAGTAGAGGTGATGCTGTGTCGAAGCAGTGCATCTCTATCCCTTATGAGGTGCGTGGTCTTGCTGCGCCTTGGGACATAAGGGCATTTCACTAGGGGGGTTGCCTCCTTGAAGGCTTTGTCCAAAGAGGTATCCTTACAGGATGTGTGCGCTGCAGGGGGTGGTCTATGCCACACAAATTCATTTGATATTACAGCCTCATTATATATTCATTCCAGCCCGGGCTCGAGTGTCTTGCAGTGACACTTGGGCTCAGATCTATTTGAACAGGCCATACCCTCAGTATGATAGAGTGGGTATTTTCATTCCCACAGCGTGAAGCTCACGCAACATTGAATTCCCTTTGAAATGGAATGTCTGGGTTACACATGTAACCCGGTTCCCTGAGAAGGGAACGAGACATTGCATACCTTTGTCATACTGGGGCATGCCTGTGAATTGCATCTTCACTTCAGATAAGGCTGATGGCGTGGTTCAGAGGTGCCGTTTTTAATATCATGTGACACGCTTAATTGCCATGTCACCTGATTACTGCAGGCCTATAAGTAGGCATGATGTTACACAAGCTTCAGATGCCGGTCACGCGCGAGGGTACTTCCCACAGCATGAAGCTCACATTCCCTTCTCACAGGACAGGGTTACATGCATAACCCAGACGATTTGAGGTTGTTTTTCTGCCAGAGGACCTGGACATTTTGTCAGGATACATGGCATCATGCACTATCAAATATCAACAGATATTAAATGAAAACCTGACTGCCTCTGCCAGAAAGCTTAAAATGGGCCATGATTGGATCTTCCAGTAGGACAATGATCCAAAACATACATCAAAATCAACGCAAAAAATGGTTTACTGACCACAAAATCAAGGTCCTGCACCAGCCATCCCAGTCCCCTTACTTGAAACCCATAGAAAACCTGTGGTGTGAACTGAAGAGGAGGAATGGTCTAAGATCTCTTGCCATGTATTCTCCAACCTCATCAGGCATTATAGGAGAAGACTCAGAGCTGTAATCTTGGCAAAGGGAAGTAGCAGAAAAAGAATTGTCTAAAAGGGTGACAATAATTGTCACACACCTATATTTAACAAAAGGTAGTTTTTTAATAAACCTGTTTTGTTTGCAATTGTTTGTTATTCATGAGAGCAGAGTATATTTGTGATTTTTTAAATTTATTTATTTATTTATTTATTTATTTTTTACAAAAGATCAAAAGGTTAAACAATAAAGACAATTTTTCACAGTCTTCTTTGCTCATATTTACTAAGGGTGCCAATATTAGTGGAGGGCACTGAATGTAATACAAGTTGTATCACAAATGTACAGTGGGTCCAAAAGTCTGAGACCACTAGTGAAAATGCTTCTATTTTGCATTTTCTTTCTGATTCACTACATCAATTTTCATTTCAAATTATATCATTGACAACAACTTGATTGAAAAGTAGAATGTTTTAAATATGTCAGAGTTATAGTATACTGTATAGTTAAAGTATTTATGTCCCCTTTTTGCTTTAAGGACAGTGTGTGGTATGGACTTCACAAGTTTGTGCAAAATCTTATGATCCATTTTAAATCAAATCCATCTGTGTGTCATCTGAACCATTGCTTCAATAGAAGAGATTAGGTGTAAGGAAATCTGACCTTCTTTACAAAGCAGGTAATATGGTCAAATTTCATGAATTTGATTACATTTGAATAGGAACCTAGAAATAGTGCAGAATCTTGAATATTATTACGATATTAAGCATTTACTTTCTTTGTTTTAAATATTTCAAAATTCTAAAACCTTCTGTTTATTGGCAGTTTCAATTGAAAAACAAATCCCAGATTTTCAATGTGGCCTCAGAACCCACTGTAATATGCTTCACTTAAATGCAAATAAAAACATGTGTATTAGAAGTTGACTAGAGGACTTGTCTCACCTACTGAATAGGCAGCCATGAGGAACCCAGCGGATCCTGCCAACACCTGGAAATTCTGTGATCTGGTTTTGTACACAATCAGACTTATTCTTGTAATCTATCAGTTACTCCCAATGAGAAGAGAGAAATGAGAAAAGAAATAATTATTTATGGACTGTCTGGATGTATACATCTGGCTACCTTTCACAAAATGATGCATTATATGATGTGTCTAGTGTTGAAAATGTTAACTGCCATCAGCTGCAGTAAAAACAGTGAAGTGGAAGTCCATGCATATGATACACAGTCAATGCATATAGAATGATATGCACTCATACTACAGATTTACTGGCATGGCTAAATATAATGAGCGAAAATGAATTAACATACACTCACCATCCACTTTATTAGGAACACCTGTACACCTGCACATTCATGCAGTTATCTGATCAGCCAATCATGTGGAAGTGCAATGCAAAAAACATGCAGATACCAGGTGATCTTTTTTAAAATTTTCAACTGGCCAGTTTGGGTGAGCCTGTGCCTACGAGTGGGCTCAGAAGACCATACTGGATTCCACTCCTGTCAGCCAAGAACAGGAATTTGAGGCTATCATGGGCAGAGACTGGACCAAACTGGACAGTAAACAAAAAACACACCACCTGCTCTTTTTCCAGTCATCAACTGTACAGTTTCAGTGAGTCTGTGTCCATGATAGCCTCAGATTCTTGTTCTTGGCTGACAGGAGTGGAACCTGCTGTGGTCTTCTGCTGTTGAAGCCCATCTACCTCAAGGTTCGACATGTTGTGCCTTCTGAGATGCCTTTCTGCTCATCATGTTTGTAAAGAGTGCTTACTTGAATTACTATTTGAATTCCTGTCAGCTTAGACCAGTCTGGTCATTCTCCTCTGATCTCTCCCACAAACAAGGTCATTCAGCCAGCAGACCCTCTGCACACAGGATTCCCCCCCTGATTCTTCATTCTGTGTAAACTCTAGAGACTGTTGTGTGTGAAATTCCCAGGAGATCAGCATTTTCTGAAATACTCAAACCAGCTCATCTGGCACCAACAACCATGCAACAGTTAAAGTCACAGAGATCACACTTTATCCCCTATTCTAATGTTTGATGTGACCATTAACTGAAGCTCCTGGTCTTTATCTGCATGATTTTATGCACTGTGCTATTTCCACATGATCAGCCGATTGGATAACCGCATAAATGAGCAGGTGTTCCTATTAAAGTGGACAGTGAGAATATGTGTATATCGTACCCTCCATAAGAATTGGAACAGCAAGGCTAATTCTATTGTTTTTTCTATACACTTAAGACATTTGGGTTTGAGATCAAAAGATGAATGAGATTATAGATCAGAATTTCAGCTTTCTTTCCTGATATTTACATCTACTGTAGATGTGTTAAACCACTCAGAACATGGCACCTTGGGGGGTTGAATACAGTATATTCTTCAGGAGATTAAATGCATGGTTAGTTGAGTTAAGGTCTGGTGATTGTCATGGCCAGTCTAAAACCTTCCACTTTTTCCACCTGATGAAGTCCTTTATTGTGTTGGCAGTGTGTTTTTGGGTCATTATCTTGCTGCAAGATGAAGTTCCTCCCAATTAGACTGGATGCATTTCTCTGTAAATTGGCAAACAGAATATTTCTGTAGACTTCATTCTGTAGAATTCACGCTACCCTCATAAGTTGCATCATCAATAAAGCAGCCATGCAAGCCCAAGCCATGAGACAACCTGCACCGTACTTGACCAATGAGCTTGTATGTTTTGAGCAGATCCTTTCTTTCCCCACACTTTGGCCTTTCCATCACTTTTGTAGAGGTTAATCTTGGTTTCAGAACTTTTGTAGCTCATCTCTGTACAGGTGCATCTCAAAAAATTAGAATATCATGGAACAGTTCATCCCCCCCCATAATTCAATTCAAAAAGTGGAACTTTCACATATTCTAGATTCATTACACAAAAAGTGAAATTTTTTCAAATCCAGTATCTCAAAATATTAGAATAAAGAATTTATAAATGCAGAAATGTCGACCTGAGAAGATACCTAATCAGCTAGTTAACTCAAAACACTTGCAACGGTTTCCTGAGCCACAGGCTAAACCCAGGGCTCAAACCAAAAGTAGACATTCAGAGCTATCTAACAGGGCACAACTGAACAACACGAAATACTGGTCAGTCACATGTTCCAATATTTTTGGTCACTTGAAAAATTGGTGGATTTAAAGAAGTGTAAATATCAGGAAATGAAAGCTGAAATTCTGATCTATTTTCTCATTCATCTTTTTATCTCAAACCCAAATGTCTTCATTGTGTAGCAACTTGGCCATGTTATTCCAATGCTTTGGGAGGGGATACATACATGCATACACACACACACACACACACACACACATACATACATACACATACATACATACACATACATACACACATACACACACACACACACAGCACCATAGAAAAAACAAAAGTATGTGCAAATAATATCATTATTTTAAAAGATTAATTACTAAGTGAACTTTTTTGTTAGGAAAAGTAAGCAGTTTCTTTAGGTGTTTCTCTTGAATGGTGCCAAAATTTTTGTTCATTCATCCATCTTCAGTAACTGCAATCCTCATTAGCTCCAGCGCTTATCCCAGGAACACTGGGGCGAGGTGGGAATATACCCTGAATTGGATACTAATTCATTGCAGGACACCATGCACACACACATTCACACACTCATTTACACTAGGGGAAATTTCATAGCCAATCTACCTATCTGCATGTTTTTTAGGAGGTGAGAAGGAACTAAATAATTTGTGTTGAGAGGCATATATTAAGGAACAACAGAACTGACTGATTAGTTTAATCCAAACATATGATTTAGTGAATAAACAAAAAAAAATAAATAAAAAATAATAATAATAATAATGAAAGTAGCTCTTACATCTCCACCACTATCTTTGATGCCAACTATATTTGGATGCTGGGATAGCTGTACTACTGCATCCACAGGCAGATCCAGAAAAGTGTTGGCTGGCACATTATATAGAACAATGGGTATAGGACTGGATTCTGCTACCTGTGTGTTAAAGGATGGAGTATTAAAGCATCAGTAACACTTATTTAGTAGCAGTAAATAGAATTTTACAGACTCTTACAGCAGTAAAAGCTTAAGTCAGTCTATATGCTTGGAAAAACCTCTGAGTGTATAGCCCCAAGTAAACAATTGTTTTGGCAAGTTTGGCAACACAGTAATGCTCATATACAGCACAAATCAGGTCTTAACACAAAACATATTTATATGTACCATGGTAGGTTAACCCTATGATGTGTGTTTAAAAAAACAAACAAACAAAAAAAACCCCACAAATTTAAAAATGACCAAGAACCCCACCATTACTTAACTCACCTGTGTATAGTGGTGAATAAGAGCACTGCCATTCATTCTTCCATGATAAAAACACGGCGTCACTACCAACACACAATCAGCACCTGCACTGGCCATACTCTCACTCATTTGGATTGTGGCTCTTGTGGCTAGAGAGAATATACAAAAGATTCTACTTATTTGATTACATAGTGGACTGCACTATTCATATGGAGCAAGGGTGTCAAACTCAAATTCTACCAAGGCCACATCAGCATATCATCAGCTGTAAAACAAATTTGAATCTTCATAAAGTTCTCATACAAAAGCTAAGACACGGGCATGGAGGAGGGGCTCTGTAGTGCCCCCTTTTGACTAAAGTGGTAGGGTCAGTTTTGCCTACAGTCACCAAACTCAGTACATATATTGTTCTCATCAATCCGGACACCTTTTGATCATCTTCTACGGGAATACTGGGAGTCCAGTCAGTTTGCTGAGTTTGGTGGAAGTGTGATAACACTTGGAAGGTGTTATAACAGTCAGAAATTTTTAATGCAAGTCAATGAGAAATTTGGCCATTTTGAGCTTCTGTAACGGGAATTGTCATTCCAATCACTTAGAAAAGTCATAGTAACTCGAGTCAGGCTGAAGGTCAGTGCTGAGTTTGCTGCATGTAGCTTGAAAGCTCTGGGAGGAGTAGCAAAATTATTATTATTTTTTTTTTAAATCTTCAGAAGAATAATAACTAAACATATACATTTCCTGAAGAAAATGTAAGTGGTGCTTGCCATAATAAAACTCGGCACTGGGCAGTTGCTATTGTGATGCAAGTGACTGCAAGACAGCCAAACCATAAGTCTGTATAATGTCCTGGTGGTGAAAAATGGCTAATTCAAGATGTTATACAGTTGCGAGGGTGCTCCAAATGTTTGCTAGGGTGTTGCTAGGCAGTTGCTCTGCCGTTGCTAGGTGGTTGCTAGGGTGTTCCAGGTGGTTACAAAGTGGTTGCTAGGGTGAATTAGCATGTTTAACACACTGACAACATGAATTAACATGTTGCTAGCATGAACTAGCATGTTGCTAGAAGGTTTCAGCACATTGCTAGCATTAATTAGCATGTCACTAGCATGAATTAGCACATTGTTAGAATGTTTTAGCATGTTGGTAGCATGTTTTACCTATTTGACACACTGCTAACATGACAGACTGTGTTGAGTTTCTTGGAAGTAGTTTGAAAGCTCAAGTCAGAAATTTTCAATGGGAATTTTGGACACTGAGCTTCTGTACCGGGAATTCCAGAATTCGGATCCCTTATAAAAGTCATAGCACACCTCTCAATAAGTCCATTGATTTGACACCTCATTCATGGAACTATGACAAATGGTACAAATAATAATAATAATAATAATAATAATAATAATGAGGAAGAAGAAGGAGGATTTATTGCAAAAGAATAATAGTTATGCTTTACAAGCACCACTAATACTAATAAGCTTAAATAGTAGATCAGTATGTTGCCAAAATAATAAATATGCAAGAGAACAAGTGATGCTTTGCTTCACAAGTACCACTAATAATAATTAAGCTTATAAAGCACAACAGTATATTAGCGTGACAAAATTAATAATAATGTTCATAAAGCAGAACAGTATGGTTGTGTGTTTGTGTTAAACACACAAACACCATTCACCAAAGTGACTCACATTAGTCACACTGTTAGTAATAAATTAATCTGTTAGCCCAGACTCTGATCACTACTTTTCACCATTAGGAAAAAATGGTCCAATACCATATTCATGAGCTATATAATTCTAGTAATTCATCCAGTAGTAAATCAGCTTGCAAGTGGTTTTAAATCAGGGCCACAGTGTACGGAGCCAACAACTTTATAACAATTATTTGTCTTTTAATTTGAAATTAATCTTGTCTTGTGCCTTACATATAAACATACAGTCTATCAATATCCTTTGTGGGCGTGTCTTAGAGTGTGTGAGCAGGTGTTCCTGAAAAGGAAGATACATGGTTAAAATAATTCCATATGTTCATGGTTGTTAAATGTTCAATCTTCATGTTGATGTGATTACGATTTTACATTTACGTTGTATACATACTCAAATATACATGATGATTTGGTCCAAAATCTCCTACAGGCGTTTAATTGGATTGGGATCTGGCGTCTGTGAAGGCCATAATATAATTAAATAATTTTCATGCTCATCAAATTATTCAGTGGACCCTTGTACCCAATGGATGGAGGCACTGTCATCCTGGAAAGCACTAGGAATGTTTAACTTTGTGTAGATTTGCAGTGATCTTTCCCTCAAAGAGAATAAGTGGATGCAAACCAAGCCACCAAAATGTCCCACTGCATAACATAGCACTAGATGTGAATAGGCGAAAATATCAGATGATGTGAATTCATTTATTAATGGTCGGTGAATTACACAAACATCCAAAAGCATCTTACATTCACAGCCAGATCCAGCCATCACAAGCTTTGATGTAGGCAGAGCTTCTCTAACTCTTCTTACAACATCTATGCGCTCTTCGGTTGTCAGATATGGATACTCTCCATTAGAGCCCTGCACCACAAGACCTGACAGTAAAAGAAGAATTCAGGTAAGACTTTATTTTTATGGGTATGAATTGCAAGACGACTTTTAGGAATACACGAGATGGTGAAATTTTCTAATTATTTGTATTCAACCTTCTAAAACAGTATATACTATATAAGCTAATCAAACGTGCCTAAACAGGTCCTGCTGAATAAGCACATTTCATACACACACACACACACACAAAAATAAAGATGGTTATGCTTACCTCTAAAGGGTATACTGCCATACTTTCGTAGATTTTCATCTAGGCTTTGATAATCCACATTTCCTTTCTGTGTAAATGGAGTGGCAATGGGAGGATAAATCCCACCAATATCAAGCCTTTGACCAGCATGTTGACTTACACTTCTCCAAAGAGAACTAAATTCTCTTCTGTATGCGTAATTAAAAATCCTGGCCAACATAATTCCTTTGACTTTTGGTATTGAAACAGAGTAGACAGACCTGTCACGTTCCGAGGGTGGAGACGAAAGCAGTTGCGGGTGACAGAATCCAGACAGAATAATCCAAAGGCAAAGACAAAGTCCGTGGTCGATAAACAGGCGAGGGTCAGGCGATCAAGCAGGCAAACAAACAAAACGAGGCTAAGCAGAAAACGAGGTCGGGGACGGAAACACTGGTCAAAAGTCACTTTGTAAACACACGAGAAAAAGTCTTGGATAATGGCAGAGAACAAATCAACTGAACAAATCAACTGAACAAATCAACTGAACAAATCAACTGAACATATCAACTGAACATTACTTCGCAAAGTCTCTTCGCCTCCAAAGTCTCTCTCATGCTGTGGTGTGAGTGTGTTTGTAATGGGATGCAGGTGTGTGGTTAGAACTCCGGGGAAGGCGAGCGCATGCGTGTGTGGGAAGTGTAGTCCTCAGCGGCCATGTTTGTAGTTAGCGGTGCCTCCTGGGAAACTGAGTCGTGGCTTGGCTGAGCTATGACACAGCCTAACACTTGATATGTGACAGAAACGGTTCGTTTCAGTTGATGTGCACTTTGTACTCTAAAAATTGACAGGTTCAGGGAGGAGGAAAATCTTCATTAAAACACACTCAGAAGTGTGACAAGCACACTAAAATAGTTTTTAAATATTTAGTTTTTACCTTCTCTCTTATTTTAATGTTCAACATGTATTTGCATTAGGACAAAATTTATCTGAGAATTTGCTGTGTGACCTGAAAGTGTTCACTGACAGATAATAAGCAACTGGTCTGTAGTGGAACCTGTTAATGATTAAAAATTAAGTTTGGACATTGGAATCTTTTTTTTTTCTTTTTCTTGGTTGGCTGTTTTTTTGTTATGAGGGTCAGAGCACCGCTGGTGCGAAGTCCTGTTGGATCTGCTCTGTTTATTATTATTTTTCCGTTCTCAAATTAATCGCATTTTAGAGGGCCTAAACATACCTGAAAACTCATGAAACTTTGCAGGCGCATCAGAACCGGTGAAAATTTACATCTGATACAGGGTCCAGAATTGAGTGTGGCAAAATGACTCGATAGCACCAACTACAATATTTGAATGATGTGCGCCTCGTGCTAGGTTTCACCTACATGTACGAAAATCTGTAAACATGTGTAACATGCCAATATGTACAAAAACGTCTCTTGAACCCATGCCCTAAACTCAACAGGAAGTCAGCTATTTAGATTTTTCTCTTAAATTTTTGCTCCGTTTTTTGCCATTTCCAGGCCTCATACTGTAACGAACTCCTCCTAGAGATTTCATCAGATCCACATCATATTTGGTCAGTCTAATCTAAAGGCCTTGCTGATTATAAATTGCGAAGCTTTGGAGTTTTTGCTGGACGGTGTAGGCGTGGCAGTCTCACAAATTTCGATGTTTCACCATGAAAAAGGAAGCTGTTATAACTCAAACATAGAATGTCCAATCTGCTCCAAACTTCATGTTTCATAAAAGTCCCATCCTGAAGACATATACATGACAATGTTCAGCTGTAGTCATAGCGCCACCTACTGGCAACAACCATTTCCAGGCCATGTATTTTAACAAACTCCTCCTAGATATTTCATCTGATCAACATCATATTTGGTCAGCATAATCTAAACGCCTTGGCGATGCAAAATTGCTAAGCTTTTGAGTTTTCGTTGAAGGGCGTGTCCGTGGCGGCCTGACAAATTTCGATGTGAAATGAATCACATTTTTGAGGCCTAAACATGCTCGAAAACTCATTAAACTTTGCATATACCTCAACAGTGGAGAACATTTACATCTGATACAGGTTTTAGAATGGAGTGTGGCAAAATTGCTCGATAGCGCCACCTACAATATTTCCATGATGTGTGCTTCGCACTACGTTTCACCTACAGGTACGAAATTCGGTACACATGTGATATCTGCCAATACATACAGAAAAGTCTACTGAACCCACGCGCTAAACTCAACAGGAAGTCAGCCATTTTGATTTTAGTCTTAAATTTTTGCTGCGTTTTTTGCCATTTCCAGGCCTCATACTTTAACAAACTTCTCCTAGAGATTTCATCAGATCGGCATCGTATTTGGTCAGTCACATCTAAAGGCATTGTTGATGCTAAATTGTGAAGCTTTTGAGTTTTCACTGCACGGTGTGGGCGTGGTGGTCTCATAAATTTCGATGTTTCGCCATAAAAAAGGAAGTTGTTATAACTCAAACATACAATGTCCATTCTGGTCCAAACTTCAGATGTTTGATAAAAGTCCGGGCCTGAAGACATCTACATGCCAATACTCACTTGTCGTCATACTGCCACCTGCTGGCAACATGAACTGTCATGTTTTACACTAACTCAGACATACAATGTTCAATCTGCACCAAACTTCACATGTTTTGTACAAAATCTGTCCTGAGGTTACCTACATGCCAATATTCAGTTATAGTCATAGCGCCACCTGCTGCCAACATGGACTGGCATGTTTTACACTAACTCAGACATAATGAGAATTAAATTTTGATGTTTCGCCATGAAAAAGGAAGTTGTTATAACTCAGAAATAATGTTCAATCTGCACCAAACTTGACATATTTGATACAAATCCTGCCCTGATATGTAGTACTCTGCAAAAGTCTTGCAAAGAAATGCTGTACAGCAAAGATGCCTTAAAAATAAAGAAATTAAATATTTCTACATATAAAAACAATATTTTTGTTTTTATAAGGAAACGAGCTGGTAAGTTTTATTGAGCATCTTGCAGAACCTGTCACAGTTCTTCTGGAGATTTTGACGGTCGCACTTATTTTTGCAGCAAAACCCAAATTCTGTAACATTTAATTTTGTGCTGAAAAATTAATGTTTTGAAATCTAAAATGTTTTTGTACAGACTCGATAATGTAGAATTCATAAAATAAAAATCTATAACAAAACAAAGTTTGTACTAAAAAAAAATAGGATGCCTAATGTGTGTGTGTGTGTGTGTGTGTGTGTGTGTGTGTGTGTCCTGATATAGAGATATATATATATAGTGGCACTACAGTTATTTGCATGTGTGGAAGGTCACTTCTCTTTATCCACTCTCCCTCTTCATTGCTTTGGTGATCCTTTCTTCATTATTCCTTTATCTAACAAACAGTAACCTGTTTTTCTATTCTTTTTTTGTATATTTGCTTATCCTTTCAAACTGACATAATTCAAACAGCCACCAGGATCCTAACTCCCACACTATCTTTAAGAGGCAATCTGAAGAAGAGCAGAGGAGAAGAGCAAGCGGTAAGAAATTGGTAACACTTCATACTGGATTATGATCATGTATGCAGTATACAACTTCAGCAGCCAAGAACTGTTTGATGCTCTTGACTCTCAGAAATAAGACTGACTTAACATTATATCACAAGAGACAAAATGGATAGATCAGGCTAAATGTGCCCGGATAAATTCTTCACGAGAATGCTATGGCTGCATGGTTTCATAAATGTTTAAGGCTTTTTAAACTTTGACTTAAACTGTGGAGTGAAACTTGTGATTGTGATTATTGATAAAAAAAAATTCAAGCTAATAATAAATATTTTTTTTAAAATAAGAGTATATCAATCAATTACCATGAGACATTCAATATAAGAAAAGTGGGTTTTTGTCTTCAAAGTAACATTGCAATATTTTAGTATTGAAATATTACTTTGCACATGGCATTTACTGTAATTAGTCTATTGGTTGAGCTGGAGTTTTTTTTTTTGTATCACATAGAACTACATACTGTGTAAGGTGGGGGGAGGGAGTATGAGTTTCACGTTTCACCAGCCAGGTTTGGAAACCTGTGACTGATTTATCTTTACAAGAATCGGGTTATTCTGTCCACGTGGAACCAACATACAAGCCACAAACAAGCCATGGCACATTCCACTTAAGTTAATCTACCCAGTGTACTTCTGGTCAGCAATCATGAAAACTTGGTGGCTATTTTTAAAAATAGTAATTAAATTTTAGAAACAAGATTGAATCAATTGATACAATAAGCTGCTTCATACGTACCTATTTGCATTACTTTACTTATTATTCCAGCAAACATTCAGTGAAACATTCTGTAAGCATACTTATAATTATGTTACACCTTATAATGTACAAAGTGTGCATTTAAAATTATGAACATGCTTTAGATCACCACTTTAATTTAATTACAACCAGTGATCGAATTGTGTCAAAGCCCTTGCTAATTCACTAATGGTAATTTCTTCTCTACTGAGGCAGTTCTTTGTATAAATTTCCTGGATTGAAGAGTGCTGTATGGTCTGGTAGTCTGGATCACAGTTGCGGGTTGCTTTTTGGTATGTGTGCCATAGGTGGATTGGTTATGCTTAATTTCCTCTAAGTGTGAATTACTGTGTGAATGTGTGTGCATGGTGATCTGCAAAGGACTGATGTCCTATTTAGGGTGTATTCCCGCCTTGTTCCCAGTGTTCCCAGCATAGTCTCCAGGTCCACCATGACCAGGATAAAGCAGTTACTGAAACTAAAGGAATGAATCTTTGGAAGTTGCTGTCTAAAAATTGGGACAATCGAGCTACGCCTGTCTATAAAAGTACTATTCTTGTGACTTTTTGTGACAATGGTGTGTGTGTGTGTGTCATATTTAAGATCAAATCAGAACATAGCAAAGTATATAATCTCAAATCTTTATATGATTCAAAAACAAATTGGAAACAGTATGTAATATTGCTTGAATGTGTGTGGTCAAGCATTCCATCAAATGTGCTGCTTTACTACTTACCTAGCAGTAAATTGTAGCAAGCAAGCAAACAAACAATAACCAAAACAACCAACAAATTAAGTCTGATGTCTTGTTTTAAATTTAGTTACCAATAGATTGTTACATGGTATATAATAAACATTACATTATCATGTTTAATAAATCTTATGTCTGTACTGTCCAGATATAACAGGCTATAATTGGAGGGTATCAGATGTACAGTATCTCATCCCAGAGGTTTATGCTGATCCCAAAAATATCAACCAAGTGTGTTATTACCACTTATTCTGGGGTCTAGGTTAACTAGTACAGAGCAGAGCAAGGGCATCAAAGGCAAGTGCATACAGCATACTCTGTGTGTGAAGCACAGTTTTAGATCAGGGATCCTGTTTCCTGGAGTAGGCTATAAGAAAAAGACTCTATTTATAGTGATGAAATAGTTGTGATGGATGCTAGTAGTGTGTCTGTGAACAAAGTGGGTCAATTAAAGAAAAACAGATTAACTCTGCTTCTCATGTTCTTATGTATTATGCACACATACACAAAAATGTGTGAATAGGTAAGCTTTCTGATATTTTTTTATTAAATTTAAAATAAATAAATAGGAAAAAAAATCAGCTTTGTTATATCTGCAGTGTCATTACATAATTATCCTCTGCTTATCAATCTACCAATCCATCCATCCATCCATCTATCCATCCATCTAGCTCTCTAATCTATATATGTATCTGTTTCATTCTGTCCTTTGTTTTATACAGACTGGATGGTTAACACAGATCTAGTTGCGTGCACTCACTTCATTATTCAACTCACATAACACGTGTACCCGAAAGAAGCTCAACCGGTGTCACACTGAATTACAGTCCATGGCGCAACAACAACAATCTCAACAGTATCATCCACAAGCATTTATGATCAAATGATTGTTTAATTAAAACAAATTATACAGGGCATAATAACAGTCCAAATGAATGCACACTGTTACTGAGTAAAACTTATACACATCATTTAATGTGAACAGCCTTGTTGTTGATAATGTGAAATATTAAAATAAAATTTACCTAACATAACACAACACAGTATTTCACTAACTTGTTATATTGATAGTTATGGCTAAATTGCAATGAATTAGCTAGCTTGCTACAATAGCTTGGCCACAATTGGCTGTTCCTGAGGTGCAGTGGCTTGTGGCATCACCATCAGCGCAGCTTGTCTGGCACTCTCTTTCTTTTCCGTCTCTTCTTGCTTTGCTCCTATCAACTCTCACCAGCCTAGGCATCACCGGAACGGTTCTGCGCTGGGTGGAATTCTATCTCTCAGACAGATCCTTCAAGGTACTGTGGAGGGGAGGTATTTCTGAAACTCAGCAACTCACAACTGGTGTTCCACAGGGGTCAGTTCTGGGTCCACTGCTCT
>JANDJT010000164.1:18284758-18304746 GCA_024331685.1 Stegophilus panzeri | reverse complement strand
ACCACCGTCACCACCGGCTCGCTCAATAGGGATAAATTCACACACTTAAAATCTCTATCCTGTGTTTATATGTTTCTCTAAAGCTGCTTTGAGACAATGTCCATTGTAAAAAATGCTATAAAAATAAAATTGAATTGAATTGAATTAAACATAAATGTATTCTATTTACTACTCTACCCAGACACACACACACACAGTATCTAAGTTATCGCTCCCCTTTTCCTTCATTCATCAACCACAATAACATTAGTGAAGTTTGCTAGTTCTAAATACAATTCAATATACCAACAATATTGCTGTTACAGATCAAAAAATAGATCAAAGACTTGAGACTTGACTTGGACTCAGTATCCATTGGAATACTTCTTGACCTGGAAGTATCCATTATCCAAGTTTGACACACTAATCCTTATTATCCATGATGGAGCGGGAGATGGCGACTGATTCCGATAATGAGAAAACCAAATACCCGTGGCATTATTTGTCGAAGTTCATGTGTCTTTATTATTTGATTCCTTAACTCACTCTTGTTCTTGACCACAAAAAAATAGCAATAGAACACAAATGGGAAAAACTGGTTGTGAAAACCACTTGAAAAGCTACTGGAATACTTAAATTGGGTGCCTTTGTAGAGCCTTTTGATGTGAAATCAGAACTGTATCATGATTTTAAAAAATGCAAACACATGATGTTTCTTCATCAGATGTTTCCTGTATTTTATCTCCATTATATTGACAAGTCCATATTTTTCCTAGGTTTATATATTGTATATTCTGAAATGAATGCAAAAACAGCTAACAGCATACTACTATTTTCATGTGCGTTAATGTGTCAACTAATGTGTGTCTACATTTGCCTGTTTCTTAGTTGGACAAGCTTGTGGAGAAGCAGAGGGAGACATATAGACGTATGCTGGAACAACTGCTGCTAGTAGAGCAGGCACACAAACAGACACTCCACAAACTAGAGAATGAGAAGCGGAATCACAGCGATTACATGAAAAAAAGTGATGAGTTCACCAGCCTTCTCGAACAGGAAAGAGAAAGGTCAGTGCCAGCAGAAAAATTGGCCCAAGCTGAAATTTAAGCAGTCCTTTGTTTGAACATCTGATGAAGGGACATCCACCCAAGTATCCCAGGGTCAGTTGCATCAGCAGAGCTCATGCCTGGAGGTAAGCCTAGTTGGTCATAACTTACTGGGGATAAATTTAAGACTATTCTGTTACTAATTACATAAAGCCTAATGTCCTTTTTAGGGTACATACTCTGTATAATTTTAAAATAAGAATATAATAGCAAATATGGCAAATAAAATACTGCATTTGGTACTCATTTCCTACAACAGGTGAAACTATGCTTTTTTTTTTTAGACAAAAAGTTAAGGAAAGTCATGTTTTAGGAAGGGTCACAAAGAAAATAATTAATGGATAAAATGTTTATGAAGCACTGTGACCATGAGATTAATTATCACACTAATTAGTACTTAAACTGATTAAAATTGTGGAAAACAGTGTTCGTTATCATTACTATGCTATTATCATTACTACAGCTATTAGAATGACTGTTATGCCATAGTTCAGATAGGTGAACAGTAGGTGCAGGTGCAGGACAATGTCCTTAAGCTGCTGAAACATCATAGGGTCTTGTGGGGGCTTGTAGCATCTGTACCATCTGTAGCACTGGTCTCCAACAGCTGGTCATCATCTTTTTGCTCTCAAATGAAATTGCCCTCTCTGGATGCCTGGTGGTATGCAGATAGCTCAGGATTACTCATCCTCAGCAGGACAAGCTTACTCACCCACAGCAGTGGGTCTGGTTGTACCTTCTTACTGTCTACTGCAATTAGGGAGTACGCATGATTTGCCAGCTGCACCCATGCTGCGAGTTGCTATAAACTCAATCCTCACACCTCATGATTGCTCCTGAATTATCTCCTGTTGGTGCAGACTTCTTTCTAGCAGGTGCTGCATCATGGGATTCAATGTTCCTTCACTTTTGATGCAGTTTTGAGGCAAGTTGCACTGTTCAAACCTCTGCAGGTGAGCTCATACCTATTGGACTAAAAGATTTGTCTTCGATACAATCTTCTCAATTTAATTCAATCTTTCTCAAGTTAATTTATGATGGAAAAAGTTAAATATCTTGGAATTGTAGTTGCCATTAAATATTATTTGCTTTTAAAAGTAACTTTACCACTTAAATTTCCAAATTGCAAGTTAATATACAATTTTGGAGAGTTTTCCTGATTTCTCTGTTCGGCAGAATGAATGCAATTAAAATGATATTTTAATTCATATTATATAATAATATTCCAAATCCTTATTCACGCATTTAGATTTGATTATTCACACAATAACCCTAACCTAACTGTATGGGGCGTACAATGCCTAATTTTGCGCTTCATAGTGCACCACACGTTCTCGTGAGAGACAGATCAGGACTGCAGCAGGCCATGCTAGCACCCGCACTCTCTGCTTATGCAACCATGCACTTGAAATCCTCTTTGGCGTGGAGAACTCAGAATGGGTGAATGAGAACCAGTGTAAAGTGCTTTGGAAAAAAGCGCTATATAAGTGCAGACCATTTACCAGACCACAAAACACAGTTCCACTGTGCTACAGTTCATCTCAGATGAGACTGAGCCCAGAGAAGTGGGTGGAGCTTCTGGACAGTGTTGATGTACGGCTTCTGCTTTGCATAGTAAAGCCTTAACTTGCATCTGTGGATGCAGCGGCGAATGGTGTCGATTGACAAAGCTTTACCAAAGTATTCCCGAGTCCATGTCAGGATCTCCATTACAGACTCATGAAGGTTTCAGACGGTGACGTCTGACGGATCGGAGATCGCGCGTATTCAGAAGCGGTTTTCGGCCTCGCCCTTTACGCACCAAGATTTGAGCAGATTGAATCTTTTAATTTAATTCTGCACTGTAGAAGGTGAAATGCACAAAATCCTACAGATTTGTCTTTGGGGAATGTTGTTCTCAAAGTGTTGCCGCATGTGTAGGCAGATCGGCGAGCCTCGACTTATCCTTGCACTTGAAGGACTAGACTTTTTTTGGAGGCTCCTTATATACTATGATTAGATGATTGTCTATTATTATTATTATTATTATTATTATTATTATGTTGGCTTGAGAAAGCCAATGTACTGTTTTGCTTTATAAGCTTATTGCTATTTGGGGTTCAAGCGCTTAGCGCTGAAACCCTGTTGAAATTGTAAGGATTTTTAGGGGTTCAAACCCAAAGGGTTCTAACCTTGTTGTAATTGTAAGGATTATTATTATTATTATTATTATTATTATTATTATTATTATTTTTCAATACTTGGACATCATAGATATCAAAAAAAGTTTAACTTTTGATTTACCCTCGGGAGGGCACATCAGAGATTTGGCTCCATCAGAGGACAGATGTAAAAAAACCATTACTGATTGTAACCAGTTGGTGGCACTATAGCAAACCTGAAGTAAGCATTTTCTTACTTATCATTTATTCCAAGTATCTATATCTACAACAGAATGTGTGTGAAACATGAAAATGGTATTATAAAGGCTCCCCTTTATAATACTATTTTCATGTTTCACACACATTTTATTGTAGATATAGATACAAAATGCTGGAATAAGCACTTGTCATTTCTTATAGGATTGCACAATGTTAAGTAATAGCTTTTAACATATTTAAGGGCCTTAAATGGCTTTTAAACCCCGAAAATTGCTGAAAGGGCTGAAACCCAATTGTAATTTTAAGAATTTTTATTATTTATTTATTTATTTATTTTTATTAGGGGTTCAAGCCTGAAGGGCTGAAAAACTATTGTAATTGTAAGGATTTTTTAATTTATTTATTATTATTATTCTGCCTTAAAACTGATTGTGCAGACCAAACTGCAAGGCCTAGAGAGCTTAATCTTTGAGAGAAGGTTGTAGCCCAGAGAACTACAGTGTCACAACGTTTTGGCCCGATCGGCCAAATGGTGGCGCTATAGTGAGCATGTATAGAAAAAGGGCCAGAGCTTTTAAACCGTTTGTCAGAGATTCAAGTGTCTAATATCTGTGGAATCCTTGGGACCAGACGAACAAAACATATATCTCCGATTTCATTTCTGTCTATAAAGATATTCCGCCATCTTGGATTTTTTGTAAAACCTACTTTTGCAAACTAGTCCTAGTTTTTTCATCCAGTTGGGAACAACCCAGTGTCAAACAAATCTCTTGAGTCTCACTATCAAAAACTATTGAACTTTCGACTTGAGGTAACTACGGTATGTGAAAACAAAGGAAGTTGGTGTTGCCACTTTATGTAAATAGATATAACTCTTGAATGAAATGAGATATCACCACCAAATTTGGAATGCTTATGTTTGTAGACAATCTATCATTGCCCAGCAAAGTTTGCACAGTTTTTCCACATGGTGGCGCTATAATACTGAAAAAACATGAAACTGGCTGTAACTATGGAACCGTTGATCTGATTGACATAAAAATTTGCATACAGTGTCTCTGTTTCAATTGCCATAATTTTGCACACTCATGTATGTTGCAAAAGGTGTCCGCCATTGGCCAATCAAATTTCAGTAGCTATTAGACAAGGTTACCAATGGCCGATGGGAATGAAACTTGGTGGACCAATTTGACTCTTGGTCTAAAAGGGTTGTGCAAAGTTTGAAATAAAATTGGCCATAGCTATAACAGGGTCATTTAGAATATGGGTGTGGCAAAATATACTCAAAAGCCTATAAATCCTAAATGTAAAGTTAAAACTTTAACACTAGGTGAGCATGTGCAGCATCTAATTCTAAAGAAGTCTGCAAACTTTTATTGAGATCAGACAATAGGTTGAGCTATAACTGTTAAAAAGCTTTAACAACCATATATTTCTTGTATTGGATGTAAATTGTCTTTTCCATCTCTGATCTAGGTGGCTACAGGCTAGTTAAAGAATACGTAATACCTTTTTACACGTGTTTAAAGGCCTTAAAATGTGGGCTTGAGCAAGTGTATCCAAAAGCCTATAACTCATCAAGGAATGCTTAGATCTTCTGGAAAGTAGTAAGCTCATGTGACATATGACTCTGAACAAGCACAAAAATTTTTTATGTACATTGGACAATAACTATCTCTATAACAGTTAAAAAAATGACTGATTCTTATGGAAAATTAACTGAAATTGCCATTATAACCACTAGATGGCAGCAGAGGACCAATCTTTGGCTCATTCTTCTCAATAATATAGTTATTTTCACAAGTTTTTCTTTTGAAATCATATTTAGACATTATAAAAGCATTATAATAACATTACCAATCACATTTTGTCAAAGTTTATCACATAATTTGTTCATTTGAGGTATCATGGTTTGCAATTATATCACATTATGATCAAAAAAATGAGTTTATAAAGGGGAGACCTGAAGTATGCATTTTCTTACCCATCATTAATTCCAACTATCTATATCCACAACAAAATGTGTGTGAAACCTGAAAATGGTATTATAAAGGGGAGACCTGGAATAAGCATTTTGTTTCTTGTCATTCATATAAAATTTCTAATCTAAGACTTATCTAAGACAAAAAAAAAATCACCATTATAACCACTAGATGGCACTCTAATTTCTAATATATGTCCTTGTCCAAGGTCCAATCAGCATATACGAGGACAATTGTGAATCTTGAAAAACATGGCTGCCTTTGCTTGAGCAATGTTCAGCAGCTATTAGACAAACTTAATGAAGGCCACACACTAATGTAAAATGAGTCAAGAGGATCAAGCAGACAAACAGAGACACTGTATTAGATTTACAATCTCAATATGTAATATTCAGCACCTAATTAGTCCCACACTGTTTGACTCACAGACACAGATCATACCTCAAATCGCTCTGAATTTTTGGGAGATGTATATGATTACTTTCCTCGCCATTCCCACATACTTGTCATATGAAATTTCCTGTTGAAATTTCCCCCATACACACTCGTTGAGAAATCAGTATCGGGAAACAAGGGGCCATAAACTAATCACCAAACTAATGCAGCCATGTCATACATCAAAAGGATCAGTTCAGTGAGAAGAATTGCATCATGGGGGATGACAATACCCTCAAATCATTGTGCAGAAATGTGTTGTGGGTATTTTAGTGACAGCAAGGGCACGATAACCTCTAAAATAAGTGGAATCACAAAAGTACAGCAACATAGACATGTGACATGTCAAAACACTCAGCTCAATGAGGAGAATTACCTTAGGGGTATTCTAGTGACGTCACATGATGCCACATAATGTCAGTTAACCCAGAAAATAAGTGGAATTACAAAACTACCTCAACATAGGCATGTTACATATCAAAACACTCAGTGAGGAGAACTGCAGATTGGGTATTTGGACTGCCATAAAACCAATGTTAAAAACTTGAGTTAAATCATTACAGATACTGAAATATGTCAAATTAGTTATGCTTCAATAAACACATGCACACATGTAGCACCCCCTATTGACCCGCATGTGCAGCTGCATGTTGGTGTCAAATTTTGCAAGGGCAAGCACCATTCACATTTTCTTCACAAAATTTAAATTCTAGTTATTATTATATAGCCACTGTTGGAAAGGGGTCAAATATGCAGAAGATGCTGGAAAACCAAATAAAGTGCAGGACCTGAGGGAGTGGGCAGTTTAACTGCTCACAACAAACAAAGGCCTCACGAACAGTTATTGATCATCCAGGTAACACACATATTAAGCGTACATAAACTTCTGAACTGGTTTATTTGTGTAAATTAAGTTATTATTGTGTCTTGGACTATATGTAAACATCTATTATGAGAAATAGCTTATTCAGGACAGTAGTAAATAAAAAACTAAATGCAATTTTGATGATCCCTCTATTTTTTCATTATTAACATTTTGCAGATTCTGCAAGGCATATATAAACGTATGACCTCAACTGTATGTCCTTTTACTTGTCTGCTATGCCTTTTTTCCATTGACTACACTGAAATGGTTGCAGTGTCTGACATGTTTTCAATTGTCCTTTGATGTTTCTTTTAATCAGATTGAAGCTACTCAATGATCAAGAAAAAACTTATCAGGAACAAAGAGAGGAAGAGAATAAAAAGAAGGTCACCAATCTTAAAGAAGAACTGACTAAACTGAAGTCATTTGCCCTCCTGGTTATTGATGAACAGCAGCATGTCACAGAACAGCTGGGTGAGCAAATTGCAAAGGTTCAGGAGCTGCAAGCTGCTGCCAGAGAGGCCCAAGAGGAGCTGAACTTAGCACAGACCAGGGCACAAAACATGGAGAGCAAAGTGTTGCACTTGGAGGCAGAAATACATGACCAGGCTGTTCAGTTCCAACAAGAGCAGGAAGCCATGAGCACCAAACTGACTGACGAGAACAGCCAAAACAGACATCTGAGTCAGAAACTGTCTACACTTTGCCAAGAACTGAATGAGCTTGAAGCATCAAACAAGGCCCTTCGCAGGGCAGAAGAGGAACTACAGGAGCTACGGGACAAAAGTAGCAGTGGGGAGAATGGAAACGCTAACCTTGTGTCAGAAGTGGAAGAGTTGAGGAGAAGAGTGGTAGAAATGGAAGGAAAAGATGAGGAATTAATCAAGATGGAGGATTTGTGCAGGGACTTTAAAAGGAAGCTGGAGAAGGAGTCCATCCAGAATCGTAGCCTGAAAGCAGAGGTGGACAAGCTGAATCACAGAATTATGGAGCTTGAAAAATTAGAAGATGCCTTAGGAAAGAGCAAACAGGAATGTAGCTTGCTCAAATGCAACCTCGAGAAAGAAAGGACAGTAACTAAACATATGTGTAGTGACCTAGATATTCTGAGGGTAAGGATCAAGGAACTTGAAGCTGCTGAAGGTCTATTAGAGAAGACAGAGTGGACACTAAAGGAAGATCTTGCAAAACTGAAAACACTAACAGTAATGCTTGTTGATGAAAGGAAAACCATGGCAGAGAAACTGAAGCAACTGGAAAACAAGGTTCAAAATAGCACTGATAAACTTCAGGCCGAAAAGGACAAAGTCACATCAGTGACAGATAAGCTGATTGAAGAAAGCAAGAAAGCTTTGAAGATCAAAGTGGAGATGGAGGAAAAAATCTATATCACCACCAAGGAAAAAGATGATCTTAAGACCAAGCTAAAAGCTGAGGAAGAGAAAAACAATGCCCTTCAGTCCAATGTCAGCATGATGAAGAAGAGGCTTTGGTCCTTGGAGGCTATTGAAAGGGAGTATTTGAGGAACAAAGCAAAACAAGAGAACATGAAGAGACCCACCCCAAATGATTTCCAACAGGAAGACAACAAAGTGAAAGATTTAACACAGGAAGAAGAAAGGCTCAGAAGGAAACTCCAAGAGAT
Organism: Stegophilus panzeri; assembly: GCA_024331685.1. NCBI lineage: Eukaryota > Metazoa > Chordata > Actinopteri > Siluriformes > Trichomycteridae > Stegophilus > Stegophilus panzeri. The sequence continues at coordinate 18,296,374 of JANDJT010000164.1, read as the reverse complement.
GAATGTGGTTGAAGATGATCTACTAAAGACACACAATGAGGGTGAATCCCTGGAAGAGAGATACTCCAATGAAAAAGGCCAAATGGAAGAATTAGAGATCACAAGGAAGGACCTTTCTAAATACCAACTGGGTGAGAAGGAAAATTTCAACCAAGACATTCTGTATAAGCAACTGAAAGAGGAAGTGATCGAGCCCAGTCATCTGACCGAAGAGGTAGAAGCATTAAAGGAAAAGATACACAATTACATGGGCACAGAAGAGTCCATCTGTAACATGAAAAGAGAATATGCATCTCTCCAGAGAAAGCTTACCCAGCAGGAATTCAGAAACAAGGAACTTGCTAGGGAGAAGGAGAGCTTAACAAGGGAGCTGGAAAGATACCGTCGCTTTAGTAAGAGCCTCCGGCCTGGCATGATTGGAAGACGGTTCTCAGACCTACAAGTCTCTACAAAGGAGGTTCAGACTGAACCAACAGATAGCCTTACACCTACTAATAAGAACCTTACTCTTCCAGAGCAAGCTGTGGTGAATGGGAAAATGTATGAGGAGAGTAATCAACAGTATGAACCCAATTATTATGAGATTACTCCAGCTAAATGTAGTCCCTCACTCAAAAACAGTAATAACCACCAGAACAATACAAAGCTAATTAGAAATCATAAAAGTATAGAGATACACCAGATTATTAATTGCAAAATGCAAACCACACAAAATGGAACTCACATTCAGCAAGGGGACGTGTTAGTCACTCATAATCCAAGCCAACATATCCACATCAAGATGACACCAGACCATAGCCATAAGGCAGTTGCTGTTGAGACTACAAGTTCTACTACAGAAAATACTCAGTCTTATACTACTACAGCAGTTATTCCAACCAGTGGTTGCACCACGAAACAGCAAATTACCATTGACCAGAATGCAGCAGTCTCAACACAGAAAAATAAGAGTTCTTACATTGAAATCCCTTCTACACCTGAACAATCAGTGTCACCTCTTAGTATGACAACTTATTCCCAAACAGTGATTCCTGAAATCACAAGATTATTGACACCAGACAGTGCACTGTCACCGACTAAGATAACAACAGTTACAACAAGAGTTTCTGATAGAGCACAGGAGACAGAGGTCAAAGCAGGTCACACTATGTTCTGTGCAACACCACAAAGACAAAATAACTGGCATGATGTGCATAGGTATACTAATTCAAGCCCAAGTGTCATCACCAATGAAGACAAGAAAATTCAAGTTCCCTTGGACCTCCAGACTATCAAAAGCAATACAGAACCCCCCAGTCCCTGTTATTCTCCCGGCCAGGAGCAAAGAACCTCAGCATTATTAAATAATGCTCTGGCCAAAGTTAACAGCAAAATTGTTAGTAGCATCAGGATAAAGCCTGCCTCCACTCCAATCCCACAGCTGTCACAAATTACAGTAAGTAGTGTCTATATCTGACCAAACTGTTAGTACACCCACATACAATACACTCCAGTCATGATTTGATTCGATTTGCATGACTCGAATCAATTTAATTTCTCATAATATTTTGAACAAAATTTTAATGAAAAAAAAAAAAGACTGAAAAGACTAATTTTGTATTTCTGCAATACAATGTGCTTTTTGTCTGTATAAAACTAAATAAATCAAACACTGCTATGAACAGAACTTTAATATTGTAAACAAAATGTACTACAGGTTCACCATAACAATAAAATCGATAAATTCTCCCAACATTTTGACTGATAAACGAAGTCTCTGGCCTGGGGAAAATTATGGATTGACACATAATGAAGTCCATAGCACTGCTAACCACTACTGTTCACCAGAACTACAGCTCCAAAGTCATCGAAAAAGCCTGAGTTCTACTGCCTCTTTCTTGGGCTCTGTAGATTGGAGCGCTGTGGGGCTGGTGTCATTTGAATGCTACTGAAGAGCTCTTTTTAACTCTTATAACTTGGTCACAAGTGAATCGCAGAGTCCATTGTGTAGTCAAATAGCCAGGTTTCTGTGAAAATGAGCATGCAGCAATCTCTGATTTCTCGCTGTGATATGATCCTAATTCTAAGTTTGTCCAGCTTGTTATTGAGGGATGCGATGTTTGCTAGCAGTAAGCTAGGGAGAGGCAGTCAGTTTGCGCTAGCCTTTAGCCTAGCATGTAGCCCACCTCTCTTGCCTAGTCACTGCTTAGATTGCTCTTTCCACCACCTACGCTGATCACTCGATTCTGGTGTTGGTGGGTCTCACTGATGTGAGCTTGGATGCAGGAGGTAATCCAGATCTGACAGACTGAACTTAAGCTTGTATGTTTGTTTTCCAATTTTCAGTAGCGTTTCTCTGTCTTATGTAATGAGTGCAGATGATTTATGTACATTTAAGGATTTAAGAAAGACTAAACAAACAAAAATATACAACAAATAATGATGGCTGCAGGAGGAGAACACAGAGACGTCTGCCACGGTGGGTGCCATCTTGGTTATGCAGTGGTGTTTGCTTCTATGTAAACAAAGATTGGTGTACAGATGTATCTGTTTTAAAAAATAATCTGTGAGCCCTCTCTGGAAATGCTAATCAAAAACTACAAACCGTTCTATTCATCACGGGAGTCCATTGTTTGTTCTGATGAATGTTTACATTTCACCACAAGCCTAAGGAATCTGCTTAGCAGCCAGATTCAATGCACGGAGCAGAACCACCCGGACTTACTCATCATTTTAAATGACTTCAACAGAGCAAAACTCAGTGACGAACTTCTTAAATACAGGCAAAACGTTAGATGCCCAACAAGAGGAAAAAACACTCTTGACCATTGCTACACAGTCAGCCTAGTTCACCTCCTACATACAAACTCACATCGGCCACAACCTACCTAGGGAGACCTGTGAAGTGGTCTCCCCTGCAGAGCTCCAGTGGACAGGGGCAACTGGAAGGCTGCATGCTGCCAGCTTTGCTGGCTCATTGGAGATTGTAAGACAAGAAAAAGCTTTTACTGACGGAGGATATGTAAAGTCATGCATATTGAGTATGGCAACTGAACTGTCTGTGGATTTCCCGAACAAGGAGAAAATCATTCAGAAAATAAAAGACGTGCCCCTGTCAGCCCGAACAGTGCATGACCGTGTTTTCTTGATGGCACGTGAGATAGAGAGGGTAAAGAGCACGGATATAGGCTTAACTTTGGCAGATTTTCTTTCTCTTGCACTGGATGAGTTTACAGACAGACTCACATGCACACACGCACTCACACACAGAAGAGACATTTGCAATGGCTTTTTTGAGAAAAAAATGCATAAACCAACAAATGAAAAAGGTTCCCAACCCCTGCTCCATAGCCTTCCCTATAATGCTAACCAAATCAATCTTCAGGGGTAGGACATGATACAGGCCAGTCGGTGGTGGGCTGCAATGCTGGGGGGCAGGGGAATAGACAAACAATAGTAAAGCTAATAGAGGAGGACAGATGGCCAGACCATCACCCATGTTCATTTTTATTTACATTTTAGCTTGTTTTATTAGTTATAACAGTATGGTGACTTAATAACAAACTCCTTGTATAAAACTCTAGTCTAATTGAGATTTTTGTTCTTGCAGTCAAATTCTAGAGTTGCTTGAATTCAGTGTGAAGGTATATGAGTATTTCTGAATGATACTGTGCTAATGATTTGATAACACATTTCCCTATCAAAAGAACAGGGAAAGTTATCACATGGTTTATACCTCCAAACACCAGAGGAACTAAAAAAATAGCTTTTTTCTGTGACTGCAGGTTCTGAGGTCAGTTTCCTCTTCAAATGTAATCAAAGTCACTCTAATATTACTTTTTGACTTTTTAAAGTAAAAGAACTGTAGCACTTCATATTTTATGTAATAAAACTTTGTCAGGTATGAATGTTCAAAGTTCTATTTTTTACTTTGAGTGGAGGAAAGAACTGTAGTCCTTGAGCTATAGCTACAATTAGTATACCGTACATGTCCGTTTGTTACAAAGACTTTGAGGTAAGCACATGCGAATACTTTCCCCAGTATTAATTGAAGGAAATTACTCACAAATTATTATGATAATGTGTAATCACCTACTGGGTTGCTGCTAATAGTATTAAACATTATTGTAAATTGAATATTATATTATTACATACAATGTACAATATATTATTTATATTACCCATTACAGAGTTGGCTTATTTTGGCAGTTTCTTTTAGTAAGTTGCTGGATTTGACTTTGCTTAACTATTAAGAAGATGTATTATAAAATAATTCTGGGGCTTAGGACTAATTCTTTAATGTGTCACATCAACGGCAGAATCAGCATCTAACTTCCAACAGACAGTGTGGCATATAAACATGGCCACCAAGGGCTCCATCTCCTGACACACACACACTCCTGACTCGCTCAAACACACACTATAAATAATACACTCAAGCATTCATCTGTGCAAAGTATGGCTCAGTGTAGCCTTGTATCCTGACATGTCAAGCCTTGTTGTTTATGCTTATTTATCTGGTTATGATCTTTGTCTGTCCCCTGGTTTCAGAATCAAGTCTTGCCTTGTTTTTCCCATTTCATTATTGCCTGACCACTGCCTGACTTTGACATTGCTTCACGATTTGGATCTGTTTGCCTGTTGTAAAAATACAGCCTTTGACCTACACCTGCAACCATCTCTGCCACCTGACATAATGTGTTATATATCATACCCAAGAAATGTAAGAAACGGTGAACAGTGTAATAGTGAATAGTGTAATAACAATGGCAGATCGGCCAATGGGCATATGAATCCAGAATGACTGACAGTTGTGCAGGTGTGTTGATAATTTACTCTTCTTCTTTCCCAACAGGTACCTGTTGAAGCATTCCAGCAGTCTGGCCCCACAAGGATACCTAAACCTAAAGCCTACAGTACACCAACAGGAACAAATTCCACGGCTGGGCTGACACAAAACACAGGAACTTCCCAAGCACTGCCTAAAACATATACAATGACTTGAATACAGGGGAATTGTTTACAAAGACATAATTAACATTATTTCAGCAACTTTTCAGAAACTGGGAAGAATTTTACGTGATTTAATATTTGTTTATTTTTGGTATTACTCATCAGAAAAAAAGCAGAAATTTCTGAATTACTTGTGAACAATTCTCATGAGAGACAGGAGAAAATAAGATCAAAGCCAGTAAGTTTCTTTATATTTTTAGTGTTGAATCAGACCGAAACTGAACTAGACTACCAGAGATCCATTATATTTTTAGAATACACTCCAACCCCCATGGTCCCTTCACACATTACAAGACCTGCCAACATTAAAACAAGAAGTCTAAGTACTAGAAAGTGATTTTATTTAACTTAAACAGTCCGTAAAATACAGTGTTTATATTGCTTAAGTGCTTTAAATTTCTGTGCATTTTAACAGTGTAAAGCAACAGTTTGTCCAAGAAGAATCTGATTGTTCTACTGCTGTGCAAAACTGACCCTACAGAAAAACCATTCTGTATCATGCTGTCACTCATACCACTGAAGTTAATGCATCTTAAAGCGCAGAAGTGAATTTTCCTTGATTTTGGTGAAAGCCTCAAAATGAATATTAATTGATATTTTTCAAATATGAATCACAGAAAAGACTTATTTTAAGACCACTATAACAGAAGTACGCTATTTGACCAATAGTATGTGGACACCTGATCGTCACACCTATATGTGGGCCTTGACCAAACTGTTTCCACGAAGTTTGAAACACATGAATGTGTAGAATATTTTTGTACTGCTGTAGCATCAACCCTACCGAACACTTTTGGGATGAATTGGAACTGGTCTGTGTGCCAGGCCTTCTCACCTGATATTAGTGCCTGACATATGGGTGTGATTAGTCAGATGTCCACCTCTGATGTTTTGTGTTCTCTGTTGATTTGTTGTCATTAGCTTGATGAAAGCTCCACACATGGATTTTAGGCTAAATTATGCTTGTATTTGCAATGCTGTTAATCTCCATGAGAGCCCCTGCGCCCATCAGCTACCACAAAGCGCTAAAAAATTATAGGCTATTTTTTTCCTGTCGGTATAAATACTGTTTTATCATATTTAATCACCTTTTTTTTCTCCAGACAAGATTATGATGTTCATTTCCAATTAGTTGTATCTGATCCCAATATTGCTACAAGTTTGTACTTAGAGCTACGTAAAGTTTAGGGGAGTTTAGGGGAATCATGAAAAGGGTTAGATAGAAAGGGTTTCTAGCTGTCCGAATAGCTTTTTGTTATGGCAGTGGTATCTAATTCTTTATTTTGAAATGTGACCATTTAGAATCCACTAAATTGTGCAATTCTGGAACTGTGATCTTTGGGGTGTTCTTCTCCTTCCTCACCTCCATCCTTGCAAATCCTGCACAACTGTCTGAGTAGTGTCCATGGTTATGTCTGAGGTCTGAATACTAATCCAGACCCAAAACACTATTTTTGAAAATTACTTCTTCACCATGCATGCAAAACTCTACTCTGAACACAGCCCATAATGTTTAATTAGTAATTAAAGTTTTCACAAGAATACTTCCATTATATTACAAAGGGTATTTTAAATATTAGATGTAGTAATAATTTGGTATTATTTCATATGTTTTGTCAAACTCTTGTGACGAAGACAGTTACTCTTTCATTACCATGTAACGTACCATGTACAAAATATACTTTTTCTTGCAGGTCTAATTCCATTGTATTACATAGTAGATACTTGTATATGTTATCCAATAATATTCTTTATGTCTGATAATGGGCTCCATACCATTATGATAATATTATGATAAGATAAGACCTACTAATATTTGAGAATTAAATTAATGCAAGATTTCTGAAAAGAATAATTTCAATTGAGTCATAAAATGTATCTCCTGAATAGTCACTGCTAGGTACCCTCACAATTTCTCTAGCTGTACTTTCTACACATCAAATCCATCACATTCTATCACATTATCAGCAGGCTAGGGAGGCGGCGTGATGTCCCTAGTGGGGCAGGGTGGGAACTGATATCCTCAGGAAGTAACTACGAACTCACTGACCTGGGCTGGAGCCTTCTTCCATAAAAAAACCTCTTGGGCAAAGTTTGCAGCAAGCTGACTCCACATGGTGCTGACCATCTCAAGCTGCTGCTGTTCAAAGAAAACGAGGTTCAGTGCTGTCAATTACTGATTCATTCTCATTAAACCTGCTGCTTCCATGTTAAGGCTTGGCATTCTCTACAAATCTAGAGAGGTGGATGCAATAGCAGATAATCTTTATTTAAATACACAACTGAAAAACAACCAAAAAGCAGGAAAAGAACCAAGACATAGTAAAATGAACCAAAATCCAGACAAGACTGTGAGGGCAAAAACATTACAGGGGTATTTCTCAGGGAAACAAATGAGACAAAACACAGAATTTAAGTAGGGAAACTAATCACGGGAAATAGTCAGGTGAGAACAAACACACCAATCAGCAAGACAACAAGTGAGTGACACTGTCCGTTGATAGTCTGGGGGAGATTGTCCATGACAGTAAAAAGATTTGGCTGATGCTACACTCTTACTACATACAGTATTAGTTATGTATACTTATCTACTCTTGCTCACCAAGAATGCATGTAAGTTTTGTATTTTGGTAGTAATTACTATTATGGCAGACTGAAAATACAACTTGTTAAAACTCCTAACCCTCTGTACCTTGGAGGTAATTCATTGCTAGTAGCTCATCTGTAACTGATCTCTAGCAGCTAACAGTATCAACATTCCTCTCCAAAAGTATTTTCTATATTTCTGCATAAATATGACCTTAAACATCATCAAATTTTCACACAAGTCCTAAAAGTAGACAAAGAGAACCCAATTAAACAAATGAGACAAAAATATTATACTTGGTCATTTATTTATTGAGAAAAATGATCCAATATTACATATCTGTGAGTGGCAAAACTATGTGAATATTTGCTTTCTGTATCTGGTGTGATGCCCAACTAAACATTTCCAGTAACTGTTGATTAATCCTGCACAGGAGGACTTTTAGCCCGTTCCTCAGTACAGAACAGTTTCAACTCTGGCATGTTGGTGGGTTTCCTCACATGAACTGCTTGCTTCAGGTCCTTCATAACATTTCTATTGGATTAAGGTCAGGACTTTGACTCGGCCATTCCAAAACATTAACTTTATTCTTTTTTAATCATTAATTGGTAAAATGACTTTTGTTCTTAGGGTTGTTGACTTGCTGCATGACCCACTTTCTCTTGAGATTCAGTTCATGAACAAATGTCCTGACATTTTCTTTTAGAATTCGCTGGTATACTTCAGAATTCATTTTTCCATCAAAGATGGCAAACCGTCCTGGCACAGATGCAGCAAAACAGTCCCAAACATGATATTACCACCACCATGTTACCCAGATGGAATAAGGTTCTTATGCTGAAATACAGTGTTTTTCATTCTCCAAACATAACACTTCTCATTTAAATAAAAACAAATTCTATTTTGGTCTCATCCATTAACAAAACATTTTTCCAATCGCTTTCTGGCTTGTCCACGTGGTTTTTATCAAACTACAGACATGTAGTAATATTCTTTTTGGAGGGCAGTGACAACCTTCCCATGCACACCATTGTTGTTCAGTGTTCTCCTGATGGTAGATTCATGAACATTAACATTAGCTAATGTGAGAAAGGCCTTTAGTTGCCCGAGTTCCTTTGTGACCTCTCAGACTATTACATGTCTTGCTCTTGAACTGATCTTTGCTGGTCGACCACTCCTGAGGAGGGTAACAATGGTCTTGAATTTCCTCCAATTTGTACACAATCTGTCTGACTGTGGATTGGAGGAGTCCAAACTCTTTAGAGATAGTTTTGTAACCTTTTCCATCCTGATCAGCATCAACAACATTTTTACTGAAATCCACAGAAATCTCCTTTGCACAGAAATCTCTGTTACAATTTCTCTAGAAATTTCTCATTCATGTCGGTCACTGACAGTGCGAGAGTTGGAGGGATCCAAATGTTCTCATTATTGCCTATTGGGCTGGAATAACGCCATTTTCCAGACATTTCCAAGAGGATATGTGATACGAGCATGTCAGCCAAATGACATCCAAGCTGTGACACCTGTGTTTTATTCTCCATTCATTCACTATGGGCCAAAAATGTGAATTTTTTTGTCTGCGGTTCAATCCTTGTGAGTCAAATTGCTTATAAAAGTCATGAATGAGGGCTCAAATCAACCAGCTTGTGTGCACACCTCTCCTCAGTAAGCCAGTTGATTTGAGCCCTCATTGATGTCTGGTGCGGGACGAGTTAAGTGCTAAAAATTTGTCTAGAAGAAGTGTGAAAGTTTAAAATAAAAGGTCTGAAAGTTCAAAATACTTATCAGTTTGAAATGTGAAGGTAATGTGCAGTTTTAAGAAAGAAAGAGAGACAGAGTGCCAAAACTTTTAGTGTTGGGTAGCTAGGGTTCTAATACTTGTAGTGATAGATAGATAGATAGATAGATAGATAGATAGATAGATAGATAGATAGATAGATGAAGTAAGAATCTCTGTTACAGGTACACTGACAGAGTGAGAGGAAGAGAAGATGGGCTTCAGGCCATGTGCATCTGTGTGAGTTTTGACAGTTGAAATTTGAAATCTTGAACATTCCAAGCCAGGCTCTGAATATTCCGTCAATGAAAGTGAATGAGAGTTTTGGAGATATTTGATCGTCCGCTACAGGAAAACCATAAGTGTGATCAGGAAAAATAGAGCATGACCAGTCTGAGCAGCCTGAAGAACTATGCGAGTTTGGTGGAAGCAGCTTTAAAACTCAAGGAGTAATAACAGTCAGAAATTTTTAATGCAAGTCAGTGGGAATTTTGGTCATTGAGCTTCCGTACCAGGAATTCCGGAATTCCAATGACTTTGAAAAGATATCCTCGAGTCAGAACAGGCTGAAGGTCGGTGCCAAGTTTGGTGCATATAGCTTGAAAGCTCTGGGAGGAGATACAATTGATAATTTTGGGTCTCAGAAGAAGAATAAGAATAATAACTAGATAGGTAAGGTTTGTCATGACAAACTTTGATGTTGGCTTGAGAAAGCAAGCCATGAGCTAGACAGCGTCCCAATAATCTTGGAGCTATGCACCATCCCAATGCTTCTGGAGCTTGGGGGTGTCCTAATACTTTTGGAGCCAGGCGGCATCCAAGTACATCCAAGTACAGAGGGACCCTATAAAACCCTAAAAGTCCCATCACAGCTAGTGAACATCACCAGTCAGAGTTGAGGCTGCTCTGAGAACTGGACACTGAGTGATTAAAAATGTCAGGGAAAAAAACATAAATCTGGGTACCAGAAACGTAATGACAAGAAGGAGAGGGAGGCCAGGAGAACAGTTGGATCCCAGTCTATCAAGATCTTCTTTAACAAGACAGGTTAGTACACTGTAGGGATGTCAATGTGATGGGATGCCGTGCCCTGATCATTTCACTGCCCGATTTACTATTCGCGGGAATAGGACACCTAATAAGAGCTGTCATTACTGTACTGGTGCTCACTGATTGAACAATTACGCATTCAAAGTCCCCATCTTTTGCACTATTATGTAAATAGAGTTGGTTTGTATAACGTGGGAAAAAATAGATATCCATGTCACAAGGATTAGAGACATGTCGGCTGCTGATGTGATATGTTTTAAGATAACAATATTGTCAAGAATACACGAATACAACTCACTTCTCTTGAATGGATAAATTTAGTAGCTTTATTTAATAATATATTATGCAGTAGCATATTATCCTCAGCAAAAATGAAGACAATAATATTATTTTGAGTAATTTAAGTGGTTTTATTTTTTTCACTTGACTGCATTCTTTTCAATTTCTGAATGTTTACTTCAGCTGTTAGACACCAGACTGACTGGAAAGACTTTTTATTATATTGCAGGTACTTTTTAAATTTTGTTTTTATTTAATTATTTTATTAATTTCTTGTCTTTTGTTATTATTTTATTAGTTTTTCTTTATGTTGTCTGTTTTGTTATTTTGTAAGAAATCCCTATTAGGTTACATTGCACCGTAGATGTGGGCCTCCATGCCCATATTTTATACTATATACGGTATGAGTGGAGGGCAGTGGGGGCCCACATCATTATTTTTTTCAGGAGGCCCAGAACGCCATAGCCCTGGCCCTGGGCAACAGCATCCAAACATCCAAATTCACCACAACACTCTATGCCTGCAAGCCCTCTATATCTGTTCCTTTACCTAAGAAAAAATGATTCACAAAAGGCTTGAGTAAACAAATCAAAGTAAACCCTTTCAGCATGGACTTAAAACACTGAGACTGTGTCTGAATCCCGAACACTAATTGGAAGACTGTTCCATAACTGTGGGGCTCTTCCCCCTGCTGTAGCCTTCGCTATTCAAGGTACCAAGTAATAGCCTGCACCTTTTGATCTAAGTAGGCATGGCAGATCATAGAAGACCAAAATTTCACTCAGGTACTGTGACGTGAGACCATTTAGTGCTTTATAGGTCAGTAATAGTATTTTATAATCAATGAAATTTGGGAGCCAATGCAGTGTGGATAAGATCGGGGTGATGTGGTCGTATCTTCTGGTTCTAGTTAGGACTCTAGCAGCTG
>JANDJT010000164.1:18247886-18270586 GCA_024331685.1 Stegophilus panzeri | reverse complement strand
ATATTAGGGCTGCAACCAATGATTATTTTCATAATCGATTAGTTGGTCGAATATTCTTTCGATTAATCAGATGGGGGGCAACTTTCAGTACCTTTTTTTAGCTTATTTAAAATAAAATACACAAACTGAGTTTTACAAATATAAACTTCAGACTAAAACTTTACACAACTGTTTGTCCAATTACATAAGACTGAACAGAACACAATACACACACACACACACCAGAATATATATTATTCATGTAGGACTATAGTTTAATTCAGTGCTTTTTGTGCATCCATAAAAATAATGCACAAATATATATATATATATTAGTAGAGACAGCAAGTGTTAGACTTTCCAATGCAGCTATATGTCACAGTTTTTAGTGTTAGGTAAAGTAGAGACTCGACTCAGCTAGTTAGATCAAACGAGATACATGCATCATACAAGCATGATGATGCTGGTGATGATTCTTTTCATACCATAACACACACCGTTTCAGACATTTTTAAAGCTGGAATAATTCTATATAAGTTTATTATACATTATTTAACTCTCTGGGATGCATGGGTTTGTTTTTAGAAAGGAAAACTGTAGAAATTCTGAAAGACACCGTAGAAGATGCTCAAACCCACATGTTGCTTGGGGCCCTGAGGTTTGAAGCACATAATAGGGACTTTAAGTAGCAGCTGCGAATGGAACGGCTACGGCGACAGGAAGTAAGCTGTTACACCGCCAGGGCTGAGAACTTAAAAATCCCTAAGCAACCGTAACCAAGATGGCACAATGCAGCATTCGGTCATTTATAGAAATACAAAAAAAATGTCATTTAAAAAAGCAAGAGATTGATTGCTTTTGGCATTAAATAATAATCTATTGTCAGAAGAAGTGTTTTTACTCTTGTATGATGCCAATATGTCTAAAAACCTAGATTTACTTTGTAAGCAATACAGTACTTGCCTTTTAATCTTGATTACATGAAGAAGATGAATGCCTAAATGAATTTCGTGTCAGAAACATAAAATTAGCTTAAGTTTAAAACATATCAACACAGATTAAATAAAAGACTAATGATACATTCACATACTGATGCAATTACAATGTCATATATCATAAAACATAACATTTCCTTGCCTAATCTGTCACGTTGTAATGACTACAGCAAGCCAGCTATTCTCCCGTAGTTACAGTAGAATGTTACAGTAGAATGTCACGAAGTAGCAGTTAAAGTCGCGCATGCGCAATACAATGTCAGAATGCCGTTGCTGATCCATTCGCAGCTGTTGCTTAAAGACCCATATATTTTACGGGAAGATGGAATCCCCAACCAGACAAACTCACCCCAAGATGTTAGATAAGCTATCAGTTCCTTGGAAAGAGATCAGGAAAGGATGACAAAAGTCCTCTGAATAAACCAGATGCTCTAGGTATGCATATGTGTGGGGATGTGGGTGTATGTCTGTTTGTAGACATTTTACAAAATATAAAACCATATTCTGTGACTGCTGTTTCCTAAACTTATGATTTAACTTATGATATTTTTGATATCACCATATTGTTCATCATTAGCATAGGATTGATATTAAACCTACTGTGAGGAATATTTTGGAAAAACATAATTAGGAATACATTTATATATTTAAAATTGATATCCAGAGTAGAGGAATAAATGCATAAATTGATCGTTTATAAATTCAACATTTATATTCAGAATTTATGTTTCTTTAAAGTTGTTTTATATATTGTATATTGTTAAAAGTGCTATACAAATAACATTGAATTTAATGGAATGGAATAATGTAAATGACCAGATTTAATTCATGTACTCTCTCTGACCCATATTCATGCAACCAAGGGTGTAAAATGGCCCTACCAGTGTACACTTTCTTGGTAGAATTCATAATTTTGCTCATATTTGTCTTGATAGCAAAGTTGGTTGTTTTGTAAGACTTTTTAACAGTTTCCATTGGTCTTGTTTGGCCATGCTTAAACTTGCACCACAGCCTTCACTCTTTTTATTATAAAAATGAAGAGAAATAATTAATTGAGATAGAAAACATGTTAGAGAGTGAGAGTGTCACGTCACTGAACATAATGGAGGTTAAGACAGATGCAAGTGCAGATAAGAGCTAAGGCTCTACTCCCGAAGCGGCAAAAAAAATACTCCCTCCCCCGGTGGTCCTGGCTCTCTGGGCAAAATGTCTTCACAGCCCCTCAGGTTCCAATGCCGGCATTGTCCAACAAGTAGCAGGTTCCTCGAGGAGCTGGGGAGCAGACATGAGGCTGGGGCTGGTTTGTTGGGGTCGTTCGGCAAGACCCACGCTTGGGAAGTTGTGTCGTCAGCTTTAGATGGGGGCTTGACTTGGTGAGCAGTCTCATCTGCTTTTCTTTAATGTGGAGCGATGTCCTCCGTGGAGCATGGAGGCAGAACAACTTCCTCAGTGGAACAGGATGTCAGAGCGATGTCCTCAGCGGAGAAGGATGTCAGAGCGATGTCCTCATAGAAGCCTGGTGTCATGACCTCCGAGGCAGAGTAGGAAAGCAAAGTGGAGTTCTTGGCTGCAACAGGAGGTGGAGAAATGTCCTCAGGTGAACAGGGATGCTGAGAGGCATCCTCAGTCACGCAGAGAGACTGAGCAGTATTCTCCTTCAACTCTGGTTGGTCATGACGTCTGCTTCAGGCATGAGGAAAACTTGGTTGGCCGTGTCAGCAGACTCGGATGTGAACAGAACTTGGATGTCCGTGTCAGCAGAAGCGGGAGTGAGCAGAACCTGGATGTCCGTATCAGCAGAAGCGGGCGTGAGCAGAACTTGGATGTCCGTTTCAGCATACTTGGGTGTGAGCAGAACTTGGTTGTCCATGTCAGTGACCTCGGACAGGAACATGGGGTTTGAGACCATCTCTTCGACCTCTAGCTGGAGCTTGGCGTGGGAGGTCACCTTGTCGACCTCTAGCTGGAGCTTGGTGTGGGAGGTCGCCTCATCGAACTCTGTCAGGAACGTGGCTTGGGAGGTCGCCTAACCCTCTAGCAGGAACTTGGCTTTATGCTGGAATTGTGGAGATGAGACAACCTCCTGGGTCTCGTAGTGGAGAAGGTCGCCATGTTGACCTCCGACTGAGGCTCTGGAGTTGAGACTACCATGTGGATCTCAAGCTGGAGCTCTGGGGAGGAGGTCACCATGTTGACCTCCGGCTGGAGCTCTGCAGGTGAGACCACCTTGTGGGTCTCAGGTTGGCACTCTGGAGATGAGACAACCTCATGGGTCTCGTGCTGGAGCTCTGAGGAGGAGGTTGCCACGTTGACCTCCCACTGGGGCTCTGGAGCTGAGGTTGCCACACTGACCTCAGATGAGTGTTCAGCCGGTGAGACCACTTCATAGGTCTCATGCTGGAACTTTGGGGAGGAGGTCACCATGTTGACCTCCAACTGGAGCTTGGCAGGTGAGACCAACTCGTGGGTCTCAGGTTGGAGCTCTGAAGATGAGGTCGACATGTTGACCTCTGGCTGGAGCTCTGCAGGTGAGACCACCTCATGGGTCTCAGGTTGGAGCTCTTGTGTGGGGGCCAGCTAACATCCGCCAGCTTTTCAATAAATCCCACAACCGTTTCTCCAAACACACTGCTGTCATCAGAGCTATGCCTAAATATGTCCCAGTCTGCATAATCTAGAGCATCCTGCAAAACGGCCACCGATTGGTCCGTCCAGCACACAACCTCCCTATAAACTGGAGCTTCCTGTTTCAGCCTTTATTAGTATCCAGGCATAAGGAAGATGCCGGCATTATATGATTCGCCAAATGGTGGACGAGACTGTTCCTTGTAGCCATCTTTGAACAGAGTGTAGCAATGGTGATTTCATCAGAGCTATGCCTTCCTTTCACCTCTGGTGGGGGAGATGATGTGTTGGTGGAAGAGTTTGGCACTGTTAAAGTCCCCCATTACACTGAGTGCAGCATCCTGGTGATGAGTTTGGTGTTGAATGAGAGCCTCATATAGTTCACATAAGGCAGTGTCCATGTCCACCTGAGGTGGAATGTAAACGGCACCGACTATGACAGATAAATTCCAGAAGAAGGTAGAAAGGGCAACATTTGATGTTCAGGAGCTCCAGCTTGGGTGTGCAGGAGTGTGTGAGAGAAACAATGCTTATGCTGTCACACTAGCTGGTGTATACCATCAGACACACTTCACCTCTACTTGACTTCTGCGACTCCATTGTCCTGTCCATGCGGTAAACCGAGAAGAACTTGACCTCAATGTCATGGTCTGGTACTGCTGGTTTCAGCCAGATGTTAGCTAGTAGTATGCTAGGCAGAGGATCATGGTGTGCTCGAGCCTGTTCCTGATGCTGGCACGTTTTCTCTGAGGCCGCCACTCCAGGTCATGTCCTTTGTTCTTCCTCAGTATCTAGCTCAGCCAGCATGAGTCTGGTATTAAAAATGGCGATATGTGAGTGGATTGTAAACTAATAGAAATATGAGTATTTATATCATGTCTGGTAATAGCTGTGGTGAAAAGAAAAAGGCTCAAGTAAGGAACAGTGCAAAAAACAAACAAAAAAAGAAAGTGTGGTTGTGCAGTCATGACGGCAGCCAACCTTACCAGCGCCATCTTGGAACCCAAGATTGACGTGTAAAAATATTTGAATACATTTAAAACAATTTGATTGTCTATGCAAAGCAACAAGCTAAAATAATTAATGTGGGTATTTTATAGTCATATAGTGTCACAGTGACATGTCACTTCTGCATTATATATTACTGAGCCAAAAACATGGACCACACATAAAACAAGCATCTAAAGACAGCTGTAATAAATCAGGGCAACACTGTTAGCAGACATTAGCAGGTCTTGCAGCAAAATCTCTTACAACTGGAGAGGTTGGAGCTTACATGTACTGAGGGCTTACAGAGGAAGACAGAACCTACTCAGCTTGCTATGGCCACTGCCACTCCTACTGAGAACAGCTTTATATTTACCTGCTCTGGACCAGTAGGATGGGGACCCCAGTTGATGTCCTAGATTCCTTTTACAATTTTCTATTGCTTTTTAGCAACAGCCCTTTAGTTTTTTCCTCAGACAGTGGCTTATATTATTTCCCTTCTCACTGGCAGTGGACTCGCCTCTGTCACTGCAGTGTGGGGGTATCAGCCCACAGACTGCTCTTCAACTGACTGCATGTTCCACAAGAAAGAACAAATTTGAACTTTGGAATTGAGTAAAGTAGTATCTAACTGGTTAAGAGGAAATTTTGGACCAGAATAGAGTGTATTCAGTCAAATGAAGTAAGCAGACTGTGTGACAGGAAGTTTTAATTCTGTAATTGAATAACCTATCTGGATTTTCTGTGCCGGTCCGGAGAAAGTTCCACCTAAAACACCTCTATATCATGGGCACAGACTCACTGGACAGTTGAAGATTGGAAAAAACTTTTTTTTTATATATCTTAAACTGTCCGGTTTGGGTGAGCCTGTGCTGATAGCCACAAATTCTTTGTTCTTGGCTGACAGGATCACCCAATGTGGTCTTCTGCTGTTGTAGCCCATCCACCTCAAGGCTCAATGTTTTGTACATGCTGAGATGCTTTTCTGCTCACCACGGTTGTAAAGAGTGATTATATGAGTTACTGCATCCTTCCTGGGAGCTCGGCTCAATCTGGCCACTTTCCTCTTACCTCTGTTATCAACAAGGTGTTTCCACCAACAGAACTGTCACTTACTGTTTTTTGTTTTTCACACCATTCTGTGTAAACTCTAGAGACTGTTGTGTGTGAAAATCCCAGGAGATCAGTAGTTTCTGAAAAACTGAAACCAGCCCATCACCATTTTCCCCCATCCTCATATTTGATAAGAACATCAACTAAAGTTCTTGCCCTGTATCTGCATGTTGTTATGCACTGTGCTGCTGCCACATGACAGGTTGATTGGATAACTGCATAAATGGGCAGGTGTACAGGTGTTCCTATTATATAACATATATAATTATGTACAAAATTAAAACAAAATAAACTTGTTTTTTTGTAGGAAACAAGTTGTGATGTACAACAGTGATGTACATTTCTGATGTGTACTATCTGCAATACACTAACAAAAATTCATGGAACCTGGCAAACCTGTTCGCCGGGGTTCATAGACGTTCATTAAAATAAGACATTAACATCTTAGCCTGACCTAAACATTACCTTGCTGAACTTCAAAGTAAAACCATATTTTTACCACATTTCTGAACAAACATAAGAAATATGCTTTCATATATTGAGCCATTGCTCATTGTGCACCAGACACATATCTCCTTGCTCTCAAAAACTAAATCACTTAATTATTACTTAAAATTATCTATTTAAATGATAAATACATAATTTTAATCTTTAAAATCTATTTAAATCATTCTCCATTGTTATTAAAAATAAAATATTCTAGGAAATCATACAGGCGTTATAATGAAAGCCCACTTGAAGGACCCCATTATTACATGCGTTGTAACTGCAAGTGTATCATAGCTTTTTTAGTAGAGTCTGATAGTGTGTCCAGCAATATTTTCTGATCTTTCTGGAATGTCACAATTCCAATAACTGAAGGAAATCTTTATGGAAATTATTAAATGGCTATTGTTGTCAACTGTAGCCTAAATAGCTTGGGTTCTTGATTTGGGAAAGATATTGTTGCTTTGGAACATAGTTAGCTTGCTTACTCAGTCACATTAGATAGAAGAAGAGCTTTCCAGAAAGTTCCATGGGGTGTCTGGTTCAGCAGATTGCTATTTGTTGTTATAATTTGCAAATCATTCTAGCAGCCCTGTTTTTTGTAGTGTTTCCAGGGCATAGGGGTAGGGTTAGCATAAGACAAACAAACAAAAAAACTTCCAGTATACTGTAGACAGTGCCTACTTCAGTTTTTAATCTGGAATTGTCAATTGATCACACTTCTACATAATCCAGTCTAGTAATTAGAAACTTGTTTAAATTAAATTTAATGTAAGCAATGAAGGCATGTTCTGATGAGAAATGTAATAATTTTATGTAGACTGTACCTAATGTTTTCTCTTAAATCTGACCCATCACATATTCCCTTTTTAAATTAACTTAATACAGCATACACACTTTTAAAATTTAAACCCTTAAACGTTTTATGTAGAATCAGATTTTCTATCCTTTTGAAAGCTAAGAACCATTAACCCTTAAAGAACCCTTAAACGTCGCGCACACACACACACACACACACACACACACACACACACACACACACACACACCCATCCCTAACTAACTTGTTTCCTATTGCTCATTCATCATTGCAAAACATTGTGTTCTCTTTTTTTTTAAGGAACTTCCTTTCTGGAAAAGGACACTTGCCAGTTTTATTAAGTGAGATGGCTCTAGACCAAATCTTCTGTGTGTGTCTCTGCATGCACATCAGGTCGTTATGTGCAGATGCTTACACAGGCTGAAGTATTCATGTCCTCTAGGAGGTGCTGTGACATGAGCCACACCAGAAGAGCCGAAAAAATGCGAGCTCCATGTTTAACGGCAGGAATAATAAATAGAAGTTAACACAGACATGATTTTGTTTTAAAAAGTTCTAGGGAAAAACTTTGCATGATTATTATTATTATTATTATTATTATTATTATTATTATTATTATTATACAAGTTAATTCTGAATGAAAGCATTTCTGAAGTGTTTTAACTCAGCTGTATGCAGCAGTATGAGCAGCTTTAGTATCAAAGCACTTTAATTTAACTAATGTTTAAATCTGCAATCCACAATCACTGATTGGGGGATGCTTTAAGTTTTTTTTAATTGAGTTGCTGTGATTTACATCACCTACACTGTGTGTTTATTGAGAGTCTGTTAGAAGAAAGAGAACGTAAACAGTGCAATCTTGCAGGATTAAATTGTGTTAATTTATACTAACTGTTCAGTGCAAGAGTTTTATCATAGAGAAATTTTAATTAAAGTATTAGAAACAGAGTGAATATGTTTAAACTGAGGATTTCACAGAGCCTTTTCATCTGTTTCTGTCATAAGCTGTTTTAAGGATTTTAATGACCTACACTTTCAGAAAGCAGGTTCACAGCACAAGCACGTTTATAGAAGATGGAAAGTTCTATATGTGATAAGGGAAATTTTATTTGTTTACGCTTTATTACTTAACAATAACATAAGCAAGAACATAAGCACAATGTGTAGTTAGCTCATAGGAAGACTTCTAGTGGGACATCTCGGTGTGCCACATTTAACTATGATCCCCCTCTCTGAGTAGCAATGAGTATAAATCAGCCTTGAGCTGTTGGATCTCTTTTGGAGGGGCTCGGCTGTGTAGGATCTGGGAAGTATGAGGGAGCCAATCTCTGTGCGCTCTTCTCTAGAGTTACTTGAGAAAGACTGTTGGTCTTTGCTTGGCTGTTGTTAGGGTGTTCTGAGTGGTTGCTAGGGTGTTGCTAGGCGGTTGCTAGGGTGTTCTGTGTGGTTGCTAGTGTGTTGGCAGGCGGTTGCTCGGGTGTTCTGCATGGTTGCTAGGGTGTTGCTAGGCACTTGCTAGGGTGTTCTGGGTGGTTGCTTGGGTGTTGCTTGGTTGTTGCTAGGGTGTTCTGGGTGGTTGCTTGGGTGTTGCTAGGCGGTTGCTAGGGTGTTCTGAGTGGTTGCTAGGGTGTTGCTAGGGTGTTGCTAGACAGCATCCCAATGCTTTTGGAGCTAGGCAGGGTCCCAATTCTTTTGGAGCTAGGCAGCATCCCAATACTTTTGGAGCCAGGCAGCATCCCAATACTTTTGGAGCCAGACAGCGTCCTAATACTTTTGCAGCTAGACAGCATTCCAATACTTTTAGAGCTGTACAGTGTAGTGGAAATTTAGACTTGTCGTCTCAGATGAAGAAGTTTATTACAGAAGCAAAGTTACAGGAAGAAGAAGAAGAATTTTGAGCCAATTTGGTTGTTTCAAGGTCTTAACAGATGTGCAGACACTCAGAAGACAATAATATGTTTATGTCAATGTAAGAGGAAAGAACATTCTGTACTAATCTCCATGACATGACCTCAAGCAGCATTATTCACTGATGAACATGAACAGAGTGAACAGAACTATTACAAAGTAATACAATACTATTACAAACTATTACAAATCACCCCCCCACATCGGGAGCTTCTCCCGAAGCGCCAAAATACACTCCCTCCACCGGCGGTACTGGCCCTCTGGGCAAAATGTCTTCACATGAACTGGGAGACTGAGCGGCATCCTCAGCGGAGCAGGAAGCGTGAGCAGAACTTGGTTGGTTGTGTCATTAGTCCCGGGCTCGAACAGAACTTGGTTGTCTGTGTCAGCAGGCTTGGGCATGATCAGAACCTGGTTGGTCGTGACATCGGTTTCAGGCATGAGGAGAAGTTGGTTGTCTGTATCAGCAGACTCCGGTGTGATCAGAACTTGGGTGTTCATGATGTCGGCTTCAGGCGTGAGCAGGACCTGGTTGGTCGTGATATCGGCTTCGACTTTGGCATAAGCAGAGCTTGAGTTGGCCGTCTCTTCAACCTGGGACAGGAACTTGGCATGAGCAAAGCTTGGGTTGGCCGTCTCTTCGACCTGGGACAGGAACTTGGCGTGAGCAGAACTTGGGAAAACTTGGGGAACTGGGCTTGAGAGGTCGTCTCTTCGACCTTGGACAGGAACTGGGCTTGAGAGGCCGTCTCTTTGACCTCGGACAGTAACTTGCCGTGAGAGGCCGTCTCTCCGACCTCTGACAGGAACTTGGCTTGAGAGGTTGTCTCTTCGACCTCTTACATGAAATGGGCTTGAGAGGTCAGTATGTTCGCTTTCTCAAGCCAAATTAATAATAACAATAATAATAATAATTAAAGCTGCAAGCAGCGATGAACGGGCCCTTGCACCTGGATGCATGATGGATGCACCTCTGCCAGGGGAACGCCATTCCATTTAAAAAAAAAAACAACAACACTTTTTAGCACTTGTATGTGTTTAGGAGTGTATCACGATGTGTAAAACATGTAATTTCTTTTGTGGCAGTAGGTGGTGCTATGAGTATAACTAAATATTGGCATATAGATGTGTTCAGGCCAGGACTCTTATCAAACCTGTGAAGTTTTGGGAAGATTAGGCATTGTATGCTTGCGTTGTAACAACTTCCTGGATAACAGCAGTAATAGCACACTTTAGGGAAGCTAAAAACAAGCTAAGTGTTGCTTAACATGTTTCTAGCAGGTTTAGAATTTGCTGGCATATTTTTTATATGTTGCTGGGAATACATTAGTGTAAAACAAGGCAGTTAATGTTGCCAGCAGGTGGTGCTATGACTATAACTGAACATAGTTAGCTGTTCTCAGCTAACCTCTCAAATAGGCTCAGGCCCAGATTCGTATCAAATATGTGAAGTTTTGTACAGATTGAACATTGTATGTTTGCGTTATAAAAACTTCCTGTTTTGTGGAATTAATAGCATGCTTTAGCACTTAGCTAAGTGTTGCTAGCATGGCGTAGCATGTTTCTAGAATGTTGCTAGCATATTAACCACTTGCTGGCATATTTTAATATGTTGGTAAGAGTCTATCATGATGTAAAACATGTAATTTCCTGTTGGCAGTAGGTGGCGTTTTGACTGTACCTGAATATTGGCATGTAGGTGTAGTCAGGGCAGGACTCTTATCAAGCATGTGAAGTTTTGGGAAAATTACGCATTGTATGCTTGAGATGTAACAACTTCCTGTTTAATAGCAGTAATAGCACGCTTCAGCACTTAGCTAAGTGTTGCTAGCATGTTTTAGAATTTTTTTATATGTTGCTAGGAATACATCGTGTAAAAAATGTGACTTCCTGTTGGCAGCAGATGGCGCTATGACTATAATTGATTATTGGCATGTAGATGTCTTCAGGCCAGGACTTTTATCAAACATGTGAAGTTTGGAGCAGTTTGGACATTGTATGTTTGAGTTATAACAACTTCCTTTTTCATGGCGAAACATCGAAATTTGTGAGAGAGCCATGCAGTGAAAACTCAAACGCTTTGCAATTTAGCATCATCTATGACCAAAAATGATGCTGATCTGATGAAATCTCTAGGAGGTGTTCGTTAAAGTATGAGGCCTGGAAATGGCAAAAAAACGGAGCAAAAATTTAAGAGAAAAATCGAAATAGCTGACTTCCTGTTGCGATTAGGGTATGGGTTCAAGAGATCTTTTTGTACGTATCTTACACATGTTTACCGAATTTCGTACATGTAGGTGAAACGTAGCGCGAGGCGCACATCGGTGAAATTTTGTAGGTGGCGCTATCGAGCCATTTTGCCACACTCAATTCTGGAACCCCAGATGTAAATTTTCACCGGTTCTGACACGTCTGCAAAGTTTTGTGAGTTTTCGGCTATGTTTAGGCCCTCTAAAATGCGATTCATTTCGGAAAAGAATAATAATAATAAACGGAGCAGATCCAATAGTGCTCAGGCCCTAATAATAATAATAATAATAATAATAATAATAATAATAATAAGCTTATAAACAAATCAGTATGTTGTCTTTCTCAAGCGAACTTAATAAGTAGTTGGTGGGACAAATGACTGTCTTTCGTGTTTTGAGCGAGTCACTGAATCATCGACTCAAGTTGATTAGTTAACACATTGAATCCTTCATGAATAAAAGCTAACAAGAACAATTTATCCACTTATCGTACCATGGGTTCACTGGGCGCGATTTTGGTACGATCATAAGATATCCGATGATAGAACACTACACTTTGTGCTCGATTCACAAAATTAAGTTGCACTGGCAAAAAAAACATTTAGTCACAGTTTTAATCAAAACTTTTATTTTATTACAATCACTACACAGGAACGATGACAACGGAAACAAACCCTCACCTAAAATCGGTGAACGCATCTCTCAACTTCTTTACATGATCTCTCAGTCTGAAGCTTTTGTCACAGGAAAGCGCGTCCACTTTACTTGACAAAATTCATTTAAAATTATAATCTAATTATTATCAAATTATTTCAATTTCTATTAATTATGTAACTATCTATTAAGAATTAATTTTTAAAATAGCATTTGTACAAATTCACTAGAGTCCTAGGGTTAGTGTCTGAAATGCGGCACATTAAGACTACATGTTAACCAGCATTCACTTCCAAGCCATTTCCAAACTGCTGCTCTGCACTGCTAAAATCCTGATTTTATAACCACAACGTCGTCTAACAAAATCACTGTACATGTACGTTAAACACAACGGCTGTGCTGTGATTTTGGCTATATTTACATGTAAAACGATCACTCAGAGAGAAAGTTAGAAGCGACAGAATGTCTTTCTTATTTTTTCTCTCACACTGAATGTGCTGCTCCTCTCTGTCCTTCACTGAACAGAGTAGCTGCAGAGAGAGGTACCTGCAGTGGGAAAGCAGGACCTCACGCTCGCAGGGCTGAGAAGTGGACCGGAGCTGTCTCTGTTAAAATGAGTGAGTGAATAGTGGGAGGAGAGGGAGAGGGAGGGCCTGCAGCGGGGAGTCATATATTGAGTGAAAGGATGTATTCGTGTTCTATCAAAAAAGAAACACTTTGAAGTTATTTAGCGATTTTATATTTATTGACTTTATCATTCTAGCACTTTTTAAGCACCACTAGAAATAATATGGCTATTTTCACGGTTCTCCAATACTTAAATTTCAAAAAGCCAAATTCAAGTACTTCAAGCTCCTTGTACAAACCCTGATGAAACAAGTTTGAGACTCTTTAGTTTTATTCATAGGAACTGTCACAGAATTGTTTCCCATTGTCATATGACTGTTGTCATAAAGAGCAAACTTAAATCCATTTTTAAAGCCGATATCCATTTTTAAAATGCAACAATGGAGCATATAAAAAATGCAATCACTGTGGTCGGCTGGCACAACAAAAGTACAAATACAATGTACAAAGACGAACTGACCAACACATGAAACACAAAACTGGAGGGAAAACTGTACGGGCGCAGGACATTCCTAGCTAATCTTGCTAGCCGATTTACTTGGAGTGAATCTCAATTCTAAGAAGGCATTCTCATGAAAATCAGTTTTGCTACATTGAAAGAGAGAACTAGAGGATACTAATAATAAGCACCTGCTGCAAATGTAAGCTAATCAGCATTGTAATAATAAAAGTATTTTATTCATACAACCAACAAAAGTCACTCAACTTACCTGAAAGGCGCGGTCTTGCTAAGTGAGTTTGTCAACGTTCAGTTCGTCCCACTGTGTTTGATTGATGTGCACACGCGCTCCAAAATCACGCCCAGCTGATCACGCTAAACTGTAGAAATTAATTCGAATAGGGAAGTGGATGTGTAAAAAAAATATTTTAAAAAATGCTACACTTTGCATTCCTTATTTTCTCTTTCACTGTGATTGCAAATGGTATCATACTGATGTTTTTTTAAAGAATTGTTTAAAGGCCTTAATTTTATTTACCTATAGCCTTGTTTACTTTTTTACATATTGTACAAATAATGATACAATATAATAAATAACTGTGAATTATTATTTATTTATTCATCAATTGGATTACTCTACATCTGTTTTTTTTTTTTTTTTTTTTACAAATTATGTCGACATTTTTTAATGTAGTCATGTTTTTAAAATGTTCCACTAACAATGTAAGAATAGCGTTTTTATGCTAACGTTTTAAGAATGTTTGACTATGCCAAAAGCTTTTTAATAGACCAAACCATTCTCATTTAACGCATCAACAAAATGATGGTATGATGCCAAACTGAATTTGAGGCTGTATCTCTGCAACACTTTGGCATATTCACACCCCACCCTGACCTATTGTTTATGTTAGTTTTCTTCTTCTTCTTCTTCTGCTTATTATTATTATTATTATTCTGTTTCTTCTGCTGCTCTGGAAGTCTATGGCAGCCCATAGAACTGCTTGCGAGAAAGTTATGAAATTTGGCAAACAAATAGAGGACATCTGTAAATAGAGCAAAGTTGGAGTCTCTATCTTAAACTCTCTAGTGCCACCAACTGTCCAAAATTTCACTCACATTTATGATAATAATTTTTGAACCATGCATCTTAGAGACGAAAAGTTTTCAACCATTTTGAATTTTCTGAAAAAAAAAAAACTTTTTCTAACTTGTCCTAGGCCGTTTGTCAAATTTGCTTGAAAAAAAAGGGATGGTCACGACAAAAATCTTTTCAAAGAATTTTGATAAACCATACCATTTTCAAATGGCGCTTCAACAAATTCAAGGGCAAGCATGCCAAAATGGATGTGAGGGTATATCTCCGTAACCCTTT
The DNA here is from genome assembly GCA_024331685.1 of Stegophilus panzeri. Taxonomy (NCBI): domain Eukaryota; kingdom Metazoa; phylum Chordata; class Actinopteri; order Siluriformes; family Trichomycteridae; genus Stegophilus; species Stegophilus panzeri. The sequence continues at coordinate 18,256,333 of JANDJT010000164.1, read as the reverse complement.
AAGGGATTGTGACAAAAGTTGGTATATGTTATCAGCATTAGGCCCTGCAGAGTTTCGGAACAGCACCACCTAGTTGTCACAAAATATGAAAAAAGAACACGAGGCTCTGAAACCCAACTCCCTTTGGCCGAGAAGAGAGCGAGTCGTGAGCGGAGCTGCCTAATTGTAAGTCAAACCCCTCGAGGGCTACTGTGGCATGTTCCACCCCAAGACACTTCACACAGAAATTGTGTCTGTCCTCCCCATTATGAAACGGGAGCAAGGCGTAACACACTTCCTGAATTCTCTCTCACTCATACTTTTCTCTTTTTTTTAAAGGAACAAAAAAGAGACTTTTCTTTCTTTTTTTGTTGAAAAGATAGAGAGGAAATGAAGAGTCTTTTTGCGAGCATTACGCAAATGACTGACATGCAGTCTCACTGAAGATAATAAGGCTGACGGCGCGGTTCACAGGTGCTGTTTTTATATCACGCGACACACTTAATTGCCACGTCACCTGATCACGGCAGGCATATAAATAGGCATGATGTTACACAAGCTTCAGATGCTGGTCATGTGCAAAGGCGCTTCCCACAGCGTGGTACTCCTGCAATGTTGAATTCCCTTTTAACGGGAACTAGAACTTCTATATGGGTGCTTATTAGGGGTAACACAGAACAGGTATGCGTGATCAGTGCGACATGTGACATGGTCATGTGATGTGCTGGGCCATGTATTTCAGCATAACCATGACACATAGCTGCTTCGCTGAAAAATTTATGTTGTGCAAGTGGTTTTACTCTTAAAATAACAAAAACAATCTGTTCCTCTGCTGGGATATTATGCAAATCATTATTGTAGCTTGTTACTGGTTAAATCTAGCTGGAATATCTGGAATATTTTATTAAGACAATGTTAGATACATTTTCTTAAAATTAGATTACTTTTCTAATGCCAAACATACTTGACAATATTTAGACAAAGGCTAATTTTCAATAAACTTCATTTGAAATTGCTTTATTGCAGTGCAATAAAGACAGGTAAACACTGAACATTACTGAACTGAACATGACACGTGATGGATACTACCAGCGACAATACAGTTGGGGAGACAGGACATGAACCAAAACAAAAACACACATGGCAATGTAAACATTCATGAATTGTGGAATGAATTGCACTTTCTGATTTCTGCTCTGTTTTGAAATAAAATCAATAAAGTTGATACTTTTGCAATACTGGTACTAGATGCTTTGCATATTTCACTGCATGATATCTTTATACACATTTCCCATGGATCTAAGGTAAATTTGACTTTTGCCATGAATCAGATGATTTTATACTCCTTACAACAGGGGACCGAGGGAGACTGCAAAGATCTGGATTACTAACACCCATTAGCCTTGAAATGCAAAACTATGAGAAGGATTATTAATTCAAAGCTGTGTTGAATGAAAAGGGACTGTTACGAATGCATTCTGTGTGTGATATTCTGTGTGAATTGGCAGTCTATAAATGGCAAGGTGATTATTTATGGTGCAATAAAATGCAATGCGAAGACTCCCCCCACTGCAGTGTAATACACATACAAAAATGAATAATAAAAATTAATATGAACAGAGGTTATGTAATTAATATGATTAAACAACAAAATTCATTGCTAAATATGCAAAAGATGTTCCTTTTCATGTGGAAGAAGAAAAAAGAAAACTGGGAAAAAAAAGTTTAGAAAGTAACGAGTGTAGAATTTGTTACTATGGGGACAGTAATTTTGTACAGTGATACCAGTTTATTTACTTCATTTTATTAGATACTTTAATTGAAAGGACTGGTCTAATTAAGAGTGCTGTCTTTTCTCTGTATTGCAGCAGCATGAACGAATCTTTCAATTAAGATGAGATAATATAAGATGTACCTTTTTTGATCCCCTGTAGGGGAAATTCAAATTGACACAGCAGCACAAGTAGGATAAGTAACATCAAAGAAAGAAAGAAAGAAAGAAAGAAAGAAAGAAAATAATTTCCATACATACCTATACAATAGAAATAATAGAAACAATGTAACAGATCTGTGTGTATGTACATATGCTAGAGTTCTATTTGTATACGTATATGTGCAGTATCCTAAGTATTTATATACATGTGCAAGATCTGTGAAATGACAATTAACTGTTAAGTGTGTGTTTCTGTGGGGTAGGAGGTACTGGGTATTGTTGCATTGTGGAGTCTGATGGCTGATGGCACACTAGGACCCCCAGATGTTTTGAGGAACGTGGCTGGATGAATCATTAAACTCTCCATGTAATTGTATAAATAATTACAATGTGAAACTTTTCCTCAGATTCTGACAAAGGAAAGGTATTTAAAAGTGTCATGTGAGGACCAAATATTAACTGGACGAATGTGCACAAATCCCCACAGCCACACTATATGACCTGCCTGATCCGTTTCGGATGTCCTACCTCTGGATGGAGTTCTCATCTACTCCAATTCCAGATTGCTGGGACTATGGCTGCTTCTAAGGCCAAACATACTTCATATAAATGAAGTATGAAGCTTGCGGGACAAAGAAAGACCATGTTGATTAACATATGAGGATGTAAACCATCACCAGAGTATAATCACTTATGCTTGCCCAATATAAGTGAGTTTGAAATACAACCCCAACTCCAAAAAAGTTGGGACACTGTGTAAAATGTAAATAAAAACTGAATCTCGTAAGCCCATAAAATGAGGTAATTTTGAATGTGATGGCAGCAACACATCTCAAAAAAGTTGGACAGGGGCAACAAAATGCTGGAAAAGTAAGTGTTACTAAAAAGAACCAGCTGGATGAACATTTAGCAACTAATTAAGTTAATAGGCAACAGCTCAGTAACATGATTGGGTATAAAAACAGTATCTTAAAGAGGCAGAGTCTCTCAGAAGTAAAAATGGGATGGAATCTGGTCGAAATTTGAAGTTAATGAAGATGGGATTGAGGTTGAAATTCGAACTTTGGTCAGCAGCAAAAGAGAGTTATTGTGTGATATATGCTCTAATAGCTAGCTGAGAGTAACATGTGTGATGACTCCCCACCAAAGTTACTGAAATTAATGTATTTTATTTAGCCAATGCACAACAAAGAGGGAGAAGGGCTTTATTAAGCCTGTAATGTCAATTTGTAAAATTATCTGAAATTCCATTTATGAAAGATTTAAAACTTGTTGCATGTGTCGGTTGGAAATTCAAACATTATTTATTGTGGGAAAATACTATGTTCATTGAATAAAACTTTTCAATTTTAGTTAATACTAAAATTGCTGTAGTTTTATTTGTCAACTACAGAAAGTCTGGACTAAAAATCACAATAATCAAATTACTAAATCTGAATAAAACATATATATTTTGTCAAAAGGGTAAGACTAAAACTAAATCCAATTCATCTGCTAAAATTAACACTATAATCAAGGTAATGTCACTAGTAATTATTGCCAACCATGATCTAGTCAACCCATTTACATTGCTGACCCTTACGTATCGCTGATGATTATGGACTATTATCATGTGTGAATTTTAGAGATTATGAAATAATAACGAAATTGGCATAATATTTGCTTAATTTAGAGGGCCAGTCAGGTGCTGTTAATATGATGGCACTTATTCAGCAAAAACAGGCTGAGTGCAGCATGGTGGCAACTGGTAGCATTAACAGTTCTTCAATTTCTTCTAAAAATACATGCCTAGGTGATTTGGCTAGGCTTAATCACTTTTTATTTTAGGTGAAATAGTAGCTTTTTTTCAACTGTTTCTGCCATCTAAACATTTGAACACAGACAGCCTATGTATTAACCAGTTTTTAGTGTGAGTACTTTCAATGTACTATATGTAATGTATGTAGCTTAGAAAACATAGAGTTAGAACAGTGTCATGAAAGTCAAAACTATTCAATCATTCTGCCACAGTGTTATCCAATCTATAATAGAGTTTACCTCAGCCTTGCATCTTTTTGTCTTTGCTGTAGCTTGTCCTCCATCCATTTATCTCTCTCTGACACATTCTCTCTAACCCCTACTCTGATACTGTCCTCCCTTTTTTCCTCTGCTCTTGTGAAAAGTGGAGCTCTAAGCTATCACATTGGCAGGGCTTAACAGCATTTTCATGAGTGGGTGACTGAAAAAATCTCTAGAAGAGAAACTGGCCAAGCACGGCTCAGCTCAGAGCCTAGCTAAATCATGGATCAAGTCACTTGATCCATAGTGCTACAGCTCTCCAACAGTGAGTTAGAAACCTGAGCAGCCATGGTAACCCATGGTTATACACATACCTCAAGTAAGAAGAAAGCTAAATTAATTACAGTATAATAGCATCTGAAAACATGGTTACAATGTGCCCACTTTACAAAGACAGGGCAAGCAGGGCTCGATCAGAGGGGTGATAGATAAAGAAAAGAAAACATCTCTCTATCAAGAAAATATCTCTTTATCGAGCCACACATGATTTTATGGAGATGCTAGTGAGCCTGATCCTTTCTGCTCTCCGGACCTGCCTGATCCGTTCAGATGCCCTTCCTCTGGATGGAGCTCTCATCAACTTACAATTACAACATGCAGTTTTGCACTCGGGTCTCCTTTGAACAGTGGACTAGTTCAACAAACAGACTTCTTATAAAACCAGCTGGTCGCCACCAGCTTGCTCAATTGGGATAAATTCACACATTTAAAATCTGGATCCTGTGTTTCTATGTTTCTGTAAAGCTGCTTTGAGACAATGTCCATTGTAAAAAGCACTATACAAATAAAATTGAATTGAATATCACCAGAAATTCAGTTATCAGTGTCCTAATGTGTAGTGAGCCAGGGTCCTTACCAGTGCCAAAACTCATGTACATGATATACTAATTCATGACCTACTGAACTAGGGAGATGATTGAGACATACTTGGCATTTCCAGTAAAGGAATTGGTTTAAGGCGGAGTGATTGGTTTAAGGTGGAGTGATTGGTTTAAGGCAGAAAACATGAAATGAAGGGGAAGTGACTTTGGCAGAATGCTCTAGGTGTTGGTGAGCTTGTTTCCACACCTGCTCACTCTGCTGAAACCAGCAGTCCACAGCAGGTGAGTCCATGGGGGTTGGCGTTCCATGAAAACAGGGGTGGCTGGTACCCCAGGATGCACTGGAAAGGCATAAGCTTGGTTGCTGAATGCTAGAGGGAATTTTGTGTATACTCTGCCAATGGGAACAATTGTAGGGGGCAGTATCAGACATAGGGACTTGGAAGGTCGGTCGACAATCACCATGATGAGTGTTTTGCACCATGATGTGGGGCGATAAATGATAAAGTTAATGGCTAGGTGTGACCATGGTCTTTGGGGCATAGGTAGCAGGTGGAGCTTGTCCACCAGCCAGATGTGAGGTACTTTGGCTTGGGTACAAACTGAGCAGGAGGAGATAAATCTATGGATGTCTTAAAGCATATGTGGCCACCCCATTTTCCTTTTCAGTAAGTGTGTTCTGTGAGTGCCAGGGTGTCCAGTGTCAGGGGAGGTGTGAGCCCACATGATTAACTTGTCTCAGAGGGAGAGGGCACAATTTTTTTCCCCACTGGGAACTGTGCGGGGATTCTCACCTCCCCAGCTCCTACAAAGTGTCATTCAGGTAGGATGCACTCTTCCGAGTGTTCACGGGGAGGATGCTGGGTGCATGCAAGAGAGGTAGTCTGCTTTGGTGTTCTTGAACCCTGGGTAGTATGGTAAATCATTTGCTCTGATATAGCACCCTTTAACCTTAGTGGTTCTACAAAGCGCTTTACACTGTTTCTCATTCACCCATTCACACACTCACACGCCAATGGCAGCAGAGCTTTCTTTCTTTCTTTCTTTCATGTGAAATCTTGATCTGCTTAAGGGTTCCACTGCAACTGTTTGATGCTAAAACCTCAGATGAATCATTGATAAAAGTTGGAAAAGCCCAAAAAAGTTGCAGCTCTTTGATTGTGGTGGGGACTGGCCATTTCATGACCGCCTCAACCTTGTCCTGGTCCATGAGAACCCCCTCTGGTCCAATTATGTACCCCAGGAAGTCCACCTTGTGAACATGAAACTCGCTCTTTTCTCCTTTTAAATAGAGCTGGTGTTTGAGGAGCTTAGACAGTACCCTCTTGATGTGCTGGTTGTGGGTAAGGGATAAATATGATTGCGAGGGGGTGTGGCTCCTGCTAGTAATTTGATGGCGCAGTCATAGATGCGGTGTGATGGGAGCCTTGGTTTTGCTGAATACCTCACAGAGCTCTTCGTACTCTGGGGGAATTTTCATTAGGACTTGTGTTTCTGGGCTCTCTATGGTAGTTGAGGCCACATTGACAGAGCGCTGTAATGGAAGACACATTCCCTGAATGCACAAGCTGAACTGGCAAAATTGGGGTGAGAAAGAACTCACTGTGTTAGACCAAAGTGGAGAGGGTGCTCAGTCAGGTGTGGACTGTGGAACCTTGACACCTCTGTCAGGTACAATGTGCAATCTAGTTTTGAGGACTGCCACAGTAGAAGCATAATTTCTCCTTACGGTGCCTTTGGTGTTACACATTGGTCAGCTTCACGTGGCCGAGTTGCATGGGTTCAGTGGCCTAGATTTCTGGGACTGAAGTGATGGTTGCCCTCGTGACTCCTCTGTTCTTGAACAGGGCAACAAGGCAAATGGACATTAAGGGAGTCAAGGATTTTCTGGTCTGTTGCCACTCTGACTGGTCTGTGACTATGCAGCTGAGTGTTCTGACACCTTTTTATCATAACCAGTATTAAAGTTTTAGCAATTTGTGCTACAGTAGCTCTTTTGTATGGAAATATTTTCTGGACTATTTTTAAAACTAATTGCAAATTGTATTTGTGGACACAAATTTTGACATAATTCAAATGAAAATGCAAGTTGCTTATAACCATTTGCATTTTCATTTACACGAAAGTACAACGTCTGCCAAATTTTAAATGGAAAAGCAATTGCACTTCCCATATCTTACAAGTTATAACCCTATCATATCGAAATAGCAATAGCAACTGCCTCGCTTGCTATTTCACTTCCTTGGGGTTGAGTATGGAGCCTGCCAAAAATCAAATGGAATTGCAATTCCCTTTGCGTTTGCATTTCCGATGCCTTGGACAGAAACCTGTCAATCAGTGTTGAGGGTGGGAGTATACTATGGGATGTATTTGTATTTGGAAGTGATATCAGCCACAGTCAACCGTACTTTAGAGCTAGACAGCCAAGAAGGTAAACGTGCTGAACTGATGATTGCGCCAATGCTTTTGAATGTTGTTTTGATGTGTATGTGAGTGCGGCCAGTCACATGTGATGACATTCTCACGATGCTCCCAATTGGTCGCATGCATATACACATCAACAAACATTCAGTCAGTGCATGGACTGGGCATGGCCAAGCAGTGCGGCAAAAAGATCATACTTAATTTCAGGTCAGAAATCAAGATGAGTGACACTCACAAATCAAGTATCATTTGGATGCATTTTAATAAAATAGACAACAAAAAGTCAGAATGTAGAATTTGTAAGGTAAAAATATCATATTCAGGAAGTGTGTTACGCCTTGCTCCCGTTTCATCACCGGGGACGTACGGACACGTGAAGTATCTAGATGTGGAGCACGCAGGGCAGCCCTCGAAAGGTCTGACTGTGGGTATTGTGAACGCCTTACAATCAGGCAGTTGGCACAGGTCCTGGGGATCTCGCATGGATCTGGAAGAAAAGCCGGAAACGAGCGCTGCTCTATCTCTTTCTCTGTCTTCTGGGTCTAGCTCTCCAGCGGATTTTGGAACTCGCGTCGCGACTCCTTCTTCTGCTATGGAAAGCCAAAAAAAAAATTCCACTCTGACTGGGAGGAGCCAGAAGGGTGTGCTACAAACTGAGAGCAGCTCTCAAGCATATAAAGAGCTGCTTGAAGTGATTACTAAGGCTGGATGAGCTTTTTTCTCCCCAGTGAAAATAAATCTCCATTACACTGCAGAAAACTCCCCCTTTTTAATATTTTTTATTTATTGTATGGAAAACCATACATAAGCTGTATATATAACCCCGCAATGTCGGATTATTCGGCCATCGTGGGGAATGAACATCATGGCTATTTAAGCTATGTCGAAGGTGGAGGAGGTGCTTGCGAGCTACCTCTCTCCATTGATAGCAGGTAATTTAGGGGGACCGGCTTTGCCATCAGAGTGAGCTCAGCATATGGCGGCATTCAGCCAGCGCTGTTGCAAGTGAGGCACAGAAGGCAAGTGTGGCAGCCCGCCTTCCCTCGCAGACAGCCACAGTCACTGCCTGCTACTAGGCCTGATCTGAGAATGGTCATAAAAGCCAAGCAGACAAAGGAGGAGAGGTCCTGAGAGGCCGTGGAGGAATATATCAGAGGACATGAGGTTGTTAGGGCAGTTAGCCCCCAGTACTACTGTAGGACCTCCCCTAGCCAAGGCTGTCCCAAGTTTTC
>JANDJT010000164.1:18193809-18239967 GCA_024331685.1 Stegophilus panzeri | reverse complement strand
GGCACCCCTATAGATGTCCCCTATGCCATGGGTCATCAATTCTCAAATATTTTGTATTTTTTGGTTCAGTTCAAATTATGATTACATAATTTTGTGGGTTTGAGAGGAGTGTAACAGTCTACACATATTAAAGGAAAATAATCCAACTTGAACAGCTTGCATATTAATCTTTGCAATTAACTTGTGATCTTCAATGGCATCCAAGTTTGTCAAAATGAAATACTGGTCTATTTTCATTTTGGTTAGCGGTTTCCTACGTTGCCAACAGTGCCTGCTGATAGTGGCACCAATGGGAATTAACGCTCTTCTCTCATCTCCACCTAGTGATGCAGCATCACTTTATTAATTTAGTCTGTCTACTTCTCCCAGCTCTTTGTACACTTTGCTCAAACAGACCAGCTTCCAAAGCCATAACTTTCATGATAATACCTGCATCAACAACATCATGCTGGTCATCATGTAGCTCACAAATGAGCTCATTCTCTGCCATATTTCAGTGCAACTGTGTCCCTGCAATGCATTGTGGAACTTTGAGTCCAGCGTCTCCACAACTGGCCACTACTGTTTTCTCTACTATTTCTATGTTGGATTCTGTTTTAAAGAATTTAGTCAATAGCTTAATAATAAAATTCAATATTTCATTTGATCTGTTATGTTTGATGGTATTCTGTCTGCTACACTACACTGTCCCTAATGTTTATCACTTTATTTTCTATTATGATCATTTCCTGTCTGAATAGAGACATTTCCAGAGTTCAGAATTTATTCTGAGCATTCCATTAGCTCATAACTGAGATAGACTTAGCAATGGGTTAATGATCTGTAAAAATGTGATTTTTGCTACAGTGGAGGTTCCATAAGCACAAGGTTTATAGTTTTGACTTTGTGTAAACTAATTTGTCTAAGGTCATCATGCCAGCAGTGCTCACTCGTGCTAATAGCAATAGTACTAATAGTATTGTATTTATCAGTGTGGCAGGAAATGTACACTGAAACGCTTGGTTTGGTACAATAACACTTCTAATTTACTATGATTAAAATTTGATATATTTTAAATAAATATTTTCAAATTGACTTAGTCTATGTATATGAATGTCATATTTGATCATTGAGAATAAATCACATATGAATATGACAAATAATTCCTGCAATAATATATTAATGGACTGATTTTAAAATACTTACAGAACACAGCATAAATAAGCACCATGTATTTTATTCATGATGTGCAGTCTAGGTTGTCTTATGCAGCGGTCTTTCAATTTGGTCCAACATTTATTGATAGTGAGTTGATTGTAATTAATGTTTTTTTAATGATTGATACATTGCTACAGTCAGGAAATCATGTATTTTCCATTTTTTCTTATCCTTTTAAGTCTACAACTGAGTTGACATTAGTGCAGGAGCCAGTTCAGCTACATTTACTCCAGCAGGATAAAGATATACAGAAACCCAGAGAGGATTTATGCTCTACTGACTTCTCACTAGAGTGTGAGCTGTGTAAACATTAATGTTCCACCTTATATGACTGACACACCATGGTCCCTCTGCCATAAATAATGTAAAATTAAATTTTCCTTCTCTATGCAGTATGATTCCATTTTTTCCCTTCTGTGTCCAATATAAAAGCATGCCATGCACACTTGGAAATGAATTATTTGCACCCAATCCAAGTGAATGTGTATAAGTGGTGTGAGTATCCCTCTTTAAAAAAAAACCTAATTAAAAAAAAGAGAAGTTTGTAATTGCTTTTTAGATCATAATTAGTACTGTGCATTGAACATGCACACTGGCCTAGGCTTGGTCTCTGCTGGTAAATGCATACAAACTGTAAACAGAGGATAGAATTTGTACCAATGAACTTGAGGGGTTAGAACCTGAGGATTGCTTTCTGGGGGTTTAATGGTTTTTATTTAACTTTTTATTATACTATTTTATTTATTTATTTTTTTTATTTGACTTATGGTATATTGCATTGACCTTAAAATCTCTGTCAACATGGTTATTAACAATATTATGAATGCATTGTCAAGGGCAGATACACAATGCCCTAGAGAAGTACTGGCTTACTTCATGAAAAAGAGCAAAAATAATACAACCCCAACTGCAAAAAAGTTGGGATGCTGTGTAAAATGTAAATAAAGATTTACACTGCTACACTGATCAGCCTTAAAATTAAAACCACCTGCTTAATATTGTGTAGGTCCCCTTTTCCTGCCAAAACAGCTCTGACCCATCTAGGCAAGGACTCCAAATGAGTCCTCCTCAAGGAGTGCTGTGGTATCTGGCACCAACACATTAGCAGCAGATCCTTTACGTCCTGTAAGTTGCGAGGTGGGGCCTCCATAGATTGGACTTGTTTGTCCAGCACATCCCACAGATTCTTAATCAGATAGATTTCTGGGGAATTTAGGAGGCCAAGGCAACACCTTGAACTATTTGTCATGTTCCTCAACCCATTCCTGAACAATTTTTTCAGTGTGGCACGGTCCATTATCCTGCTGAAAGAGGCCACTGCCATTAGGGAATACCGTTGCCATGAAAAGGTGTACTTGGTCTGCAACTATGTTTAGGTAGGTGGTACGTGTCAAAGTAACATCCACATGAATGCCAGGACCTAAGGCTTTCCAGTAGAACATTGCCCAGAGCATCACACATTGTCGTCTTGCCTTTTTCCCATAGTGCATCCTGGTGCCATCTCTTCCCCAGGTAAGTCACACAAATGCATGCAGCTATCCACATTATGTAAAAGAAAACATGATTCATCAGACCAGTCCACCTTCTTCCATTGCTCTATGGTCCAATTCTGATACTCACATTTGTAGGCACTTTCAGCGGTGTACAGGGGTCAGCATGGGCACTCGGACTGGTCTGCGGCTATGCAGTCTGCATTAGCCAGCATTGACCTTTTCAGCAATTTGTGCTACACAATTGTAGATTCAGGTAAACAAAAATAAAACTGGTAATATGCAATTTGCATTTTCATTTGAATTATGTCACAATTTATGCATGCACAAATAGAAAACACAATTAAAAATAAATTTACAATTATTTACAATACCCCCATACCACTGTGGGATCATAGAAGATAGAAGTGCTATCCTTCTTTGGACCACTTTTGGTAGGTACTAACCACTGCATACTGGGAACCCCCCACAAGACCTGTCATTTTGGAGATGCTCTGACCCAATTGTCTAGCCGTCACAATTTGGCCCTTGTCAAAGTCTGACTAGTACAAAGCTGACTAATACAGTATATCCCACCCCTTGACAAGTGCCACTGTAACAAGATAATCAATGTTATTTCACCTGTCTGTAGTTTTAATGCTATGGCTGATCACTGTATTTTGCTACTGTTTTTCCTCTTCAAAGCCTTCAGCCACATAAACGTCTGGGTAACCCTGTTCCCTGAGAAGGGAACTCGACATTGCGTTTAGCATAACACTATGGGGGAGCGCCCTTGCGCGTGTGACCAGTATCTGAAGCTTGTGTAAAATCATGCCTCTATTTATAGGCCTGCCATGATCAGGTGACGTGGCAATTAAGCGCATCGCGTGATATAAATATGGCACCTGTGAACCGCGCTGTCAGCGTCTATTATCTGAAGTGATAATAGAAGAAAGAACACTCCCCTCCAATGGCGGTCCTGATCCCCTGGGTAACCTGTCCTTTGCTGAACCAGGAAACTGAGCGGCCTCCGCTGTGAAACAGATAGGTGGAACACCGCCCTCTGTGGGGTTTGAGATCATGACCGCGTTCTCAGTGGGGCTGGAACTCAGAGCGACGTTCTCTGCGGGGCTGGAACTCAGAGCGACGTCCTCTGCGGGGCTGGAACTCGGAGAGACGTCCTCTGCGGGGCTGGAACTCGGAGAGACGTTCTCTGCAGGGCTGGAACTCGGAGAGACGTCCTCTGCAGGGCTGGAACTCGGAGAGACGTCCTCTGCAGGGCTGGAAGTCAGAGCGACGTCCTCTGAGGGGCTGGAACTCGGAGCGACGTCCTCTGAGGGGCTGGAACTCGGAGCGATGTCCTCTGCAGGGCTGGAACTCGGAGCGACGTCCTCAGCGAAGCTGGGATGTGGAGCGACATCCCCAGCGAAGCTGGAATGCGGAGCGACATCCCCAGCGAAGCTGGAAAGTGAGACAATGCCCTCAGCAGGACAGGAAATCGGGGCGATGTCCTCTTCGACCTTGGGCAGGAACTTAGCATGAGAGGCCGTCCCTTAGACCTCAGATCTGAACATGACTTGGGAGGTCACCTCGTTGACCTCTGAGAGGAACTTGGCATGAGCAGAGCTTGGGTTGGCCATCTCTTTGACCTGGGACCTGAACATGACTAGAGAGGTCACCTCGTTGACTTCTAGCAGGAACTTGTACTTATTCTGGAGTTTTGGAGCTGAGACCTCCTCATGGGTCTCAGGCTGAAACTCTGGGGCTGAGGTCATCACGTTGACCTCTGGCTGGAGCTCTGCGGTCACCACGTTGACCTCTGGCTGGAGCTCTGATGCTGAGACCTCCTCATGGTTCTCAGGCTGAAACTCTGGGGCTGAGGTCACCACGTTGACCTCTGGCTGGAGCTCTGAGGTCACCACATTGACCTCTGGCTGGAGCGCTAATGTCGCCATGTTGACCGCTGGCTGAATCTCTGCACGGGCTTTCCGGTGTAGTCGTTTATGCTCATGCCAGCTGCTCTTGAAGCATTCCTTTGAGCAGAAGAATGCTTCCTGGAGACCTAGTTTCTTGCATGTAGGGCATTGTAGCTGAGTCTCAGCCCTCAGACATGCATCTCGATGTCCTCTCCACCATGTCGACCGGAAGCTGAAGCGGAGCTGCAGATTCTACCCAGTCTAACCACGCATAATAGAGGTGGAATGGCAGGTTCGTCACATCGATTCCCCTCTCCAGTACATCCAGGCTGTTTAGTTGCCCTGCCTGCGCGAACTCCTCCAGAAACAATTCCGCAAACTGAGTGACGTCGTAGATGGCACTGGATCCTGTAAGTCAATAAACATGAAACGTGGTCTAAACTTAAAGTTAGATTCGAGGCATGAAACAAAAACAAGACACGAGAAAAACAACCGCTTAGCATCAGGGTAACTTCCATATATACACATGTATCTCCGTACTTGAACTTCCTTATCCTTAGTTAAATGTATCTACATATAATACTGCGCGAAGTGCACAGCAACACGAGGGGTTTAAATAACAAACATAATCATGCTTGAATACAGACAGCTGGAACCAATAATGACACTCTTGAGCACCAACCAATAACTGAACAGGGAGGAGACAGAAGAGAAACCAAAACAAACGCACGTGTTCATTGTAAACAAAGTCACCATCGTCACATGCAATCAAAGAGCGTGGGCTCGCTGAGCACTCGCGCGCTCTGGTTCGTGCACGTGCGCGCCCTCCGGCTCTCCGTACACGTTGTGCGCCACAGCGGAGATTGAGACAGAAAGGGAACTGTATTTACTGAACATCCTTTACAGGGAGGGCATACTTGTAGATTGCTCTTGCATGTGTGACTTTCCATTCTGTCATGTCCAGTAGGTTTACCTGGTGTCTTTCCTGAGCCTGCATAGCTCTTATTTATGTCAAAGGTGGCCTGTTTGGAAAATTTACCTTCATCTGGTACTCTTTGGCTAAATGTAATGCTTGTTGAACAGACTTTTCACAAAATGGATTCTCTGTCATCACTTAAGAAATACCACTGAACCGAGCCAAAGTGTGGTTCACTGACCAATGCTACAATATTTTAAAAGTACAGTTTTCCCCTCTGTACTTTCAGGCCTGTTTTTTGATTATCTGGTCCTTCAGATCCAGTATTTAAATTATTATACAGTTCAGCTGAAATTTCACTTCTCAGTTTGTGGATACCTGACCATCACACCCATATGAGTGTGATGGTCAGTTGTCCATAAACTTTTGCCAATATAGTGCATGTTGAATTGCAGGAATGAGATTAACATATGTTGAATGTTGTGTATATATGTGGTTGGGTTCTTCAACCATCTCCCCCTATGCATGAGCCACCACTGAATAAACATAAATTCAAACCATTTCAAAACTGGTACTGCTGCTTCATGGGGCTAGTATTAACAGTTGTAGCATGATCAGATAGGAGATTGGTGACATTTGTGTTTTGAGAGACAGGCCTCTGTGATGAATAACTTATGTAACATCCCATGGCCTAGCCCTCATGGACATGGTGAGCAACTGTCTTCAACACATTTAATTAATACAGCCTTCGCTCATGGCTGTGTGGGGTGGCACAGTCTGCTCTCGGATGCCAGGCGCTCACTAATAACACCAGATGGACTGGAAAGACATGTCATGGATTTGATTGAGACAGTTAGGATCAAAATACTTGCAATTTACATTGATTATTTTTATTATATTTTCTGCTTAAATATTTAACATTTTAAAATTAGTTAAAGGGTCAAAGCCATATATTGCCTTTATTAAGTAGATGATGCCGAATGATTCCTGTCTCACTGATATTGATGAAATGGTAATATGGTTGTGATTTAAGTATCAGTGTAAGTAAATACTGTAGCTCTGTTATGCTGTGGATACATTTATTTTGCAGACTCCACCCCACCCACAGGGCATGGGGCATGAATGGTTTGATGGGGATGAAAATATAAATCATATGCTGTGGCCTTTAGTCACCAGATCTCAGCCCACCTGAACACCTGTGGGAGATTATAGAGTGACGTGTTAGACAGCACTCTCCACCACCACCTTCAAAACATCAACTGAATACTGCATCTTTTGGAAAAATGTTGTTCATCCTACCAGTACCGTTCCAGGACCCCCAAAAGGCTTCTTAGGCACTTACATTCTATTTTAGCACTCTACACTATATCCTAGCTAAACAACATTTGTTATGAAGTATATGTATCTGTTGAATGAATTTTACAGTGTTGCTTTGATCTTGATTTCCTTTTTTAGTTGCCTAATATTCAGAGACTTGAGGTATAAGCAGTTTCAAAGTCACTAAACCTTTGGAAAATCTGGATGCAATGATAGAAGGATTTTATGACAGTGTATGATATTAAGACAATTCTTTTGTACATCTGAAATGGCAAGTTTCTGACAGCTGCCTGATAGCCAGTTATAAAGAACATCAAAGTGCCAGCATCTGGCACAATAAAGAGAAAGGAAGCTTAGTGAGGAATCAGTGTTGGATAAGGACGGAAAGAGTATAATCAGTCATCATAATAATATTAAAACAGAGTAATATTAAAAAGACATCATTTGGACACATCTGTGGAAATGAAGCATTGAACACCTAACCAACACTTAATAATAAAAACAACAACAACAAAAAAAACCTCTACTCTGTGCACTTTGCTTCTTCTGGAACTCAATTAATAGATCTTACTTGGTAGCACTACTTGTATTGTTCTCTGCTTGATATATTGCTTTGCTTGTATTTTCTCATTTGTAACTCGCTTTGGATAAAAGTGTCTGCTAAATGAATAAATGTAAATTTGGTGCTGTATACTGTGTTGTTTGGATGGTGATTGCAAGATCTATGAAGAAGGGGCAGAGAATCTGATATGTTCGTTCTACTTCAAATCTGAGTAGCTCAGTTTTATCTGTGAGTTGTTCATGAAATTCCATCTAACTGCATCTCTGATACTCAACTTCAGTCCCTTCAATTGCAAGATGAGAAAGCGTGAGAATCTGTAGCATGTCATAAGGCTTTCTTGGTGGTAACTTCTATATGATTAACTGATCAGGCTCTGGGCTATATGAAGCATGTTTGAGCTACATAAAACTGTTTTTTGTGATATTGTATAAATGCTAGAGTAGAAATGACAGTGTAGAAATGACTCCAGCTGCCTTATTTTAAATATAATCACATTAAAAAAATTTTTTTTTCATGAAGTAGAAAAGAAAAATACCCCAAATAGAACTGATACAGAAGCGGGAAGAGGTGATAATACAATATACATTATTTAAGCATTATAATGCCAAGGCTAGAGAGATTAGATAGATTTCCTTGCTTGCTCGCCTACTCGCTCTCTCTCTCTGTCTCTCTGTTTCTCTCTCTCTCTCTCTCTCTCTCTCGTGCACATGTGAGGAGTGACGGTGTCTTGAAGTGAGTTCCTTAAAGTTTCTTTTCTCTGTCTCTCCCGTCTCAATATTTAATATTTGCTAGATAGTAGTTTGTAGTTTTGATTTGTTCAATTGTGGGGCAGTTATGGGGTCAAACTCTGACGGATTTTCAACCCTGACCACCAGGCATGGTTGCAAATGTATATCGAATGATTCGGTGTCGGTGGAGGACTGCTTGTTAGCAGTCGGAAATGAAATGGGTGCACGGAACATTTGCGTCAAGGATGAATGAGGCCATTGTTATCTTTCTGAAAGAGTTAGCTATGGTGGATCATTTGGTTGAGTGTGGTATGTCAGTGAGAGATGTTTTAATTCTTGTGCTAGCGCTGTCTAACCCCCCAAATAAGGTCATTCTGTCAAATGTCCTGCAGTTTATATCCAATGATACGCTCGAGCGCATGCTTGTGCACTACGGCAGAATTGTCGGTACAGTGAAGATGATTCCGCTGCGTTTAAAAAGTCCGGATTTGAAACACATTATGTCTTTTAGAAGACTAATTTTTATGATACTGAGCGCTGAATATCAGGATTTGAATGTTGCCGTGAAACTGACAATATTGAGCAAGGATTATACTATCTTTATCTTTAAAACTACTTATTCAATGAGACATTTTGTTTGTGGAAAGCATGGTAATACTAAACAAGCTTGTCACTCAAATAAGGAATTAGTTAACCATGGGAATGAGTCAGTGACTGTCACCGAGCAGGTGAATTATGCTTCGGATAATGGTGAAAACAGTGAAAATATAACTGATTAGGAGCCTAAACAAGCTCCTGATGGCTTTCATGCACCTGGTTTATCTGACTGTCCTTAACTCTGATATGGTCCCCAGGGTTACTAATGAAATTGAAATGTCGATGGTGCTAGTGTAGAGGTGCAGGATGGTGCAGAACCAGGTGTTGTTGACAGTGCTAGGGAGTCAAAGCACCTTGGAGAGCAAGTGGAGCTTGAAGGAGTGAACAATTCGGTGGACCCGCAAACACTAGACAACTTGTCAAACAGTGACGCTATTGATGCTTTGGAAAATGATGTCCAATCTTTTTTTTTGATTCTGATAGTGAATATTCGAACAGTCTTGGAGACACTATGGATGTGTCTTCTCAAGAAAGTTCCACTTCAAAAACAAAGGTATCCGACTACACAGTTAAACAGTTGAATCATTTTCTTAATGCCACATAAAATATGAAGAGAACAAAACTTGAAAGATACTTCCCAAATTTATCAATGTGCTACTGCCATGAGAAAAACTACTTTTGAGGAACTTGACCAACCAAACCGTTATCGATTAAAGAAATGCATGTGCAATGTTAGAAAAAGAATGAAGACTCGATCTGTGAAAGAGAGCAACTAGGATGAATTTTGTTGTATTTTTAAATATCACCCGTATGACTTCCTTTAACATCGGCTCCTTAAATATTAACAGTTGTTGGGATGCTGAACAGAGAGTTGCTTTGGTTAAATATTTACAGTTAAAAAAAAGACAGATATAATTTTATTACAAGAGACACATGGATATTCAAAATCAGACGCAATGGACAACTGAATGGAAGGGTAGTGTCCTGCATAGTCATGATGCAAATCTGAGTGCAGGTGTGCAATACTCCTTTCAGCAGGGGTAAATAATCAGTCTTCTGTGTTTGAGATAATTCCTGGTCGGATTCTATGAGTGGATGTTAACTTAAGTGATTCCAATGTTTATGCACAAAATATAGGATATGAACGTGCATCCTTTTTTTAAAATACTGTCTGAGGCTATATCAGATTGTTTGCAGGATACTATCATTGTGCTAGGGGGTGATTTTAATTGTACTTTAGATCAAGCTGTAGATAGGAATCATGAAGAACCTCATCCTAGCTCAGCTGAAGCACTTAGGTCTTTAATTAATCATCATAGTCTTATTGATTTATGGAGAGATAGCTTCCCAGGGGTTAGACAATATACCTTAAACAAAATTCTAATGAAATGTCAGGGGCAAGACTAGATGGATTTTATGTTAAAGCAAATAACTGGGCAGATTTTTTGGTGCTTCTGTTTCACCAAACGTTTTGTCTGATCACCATTATATTTCCATGACTGCTTCTGTTCTTTTTATTAAATCTTATTGTTCATACTGGCATTGTAATAATAAGCTATGTCAAGATAATTCCTTTATTCAAGCTTTTCAACTTTTTAGGAAAGCTTGGAGAGAAGAGAGAGAGTTTTTCATCATTAAGTCAGTAGTGGGATATAGGTAAAGTGCAGATAAAAATGTTTTGTCAACAGTATACTGCACATGCTACTAGAGCTCTTAAAGAGAAAATGAAGATTTTGGAACAAAACATTCTTCATTTAAACATTCAAGGCAATAATGATTCATCTCCCACATATCTAGAAAAAAAGAAATTTCTTTTAAAGAACTTATTGGAGGAAAGAGGAAAAGGAGCTTTAATTAAGGCCAGATACACTCGTTTAAATGACATGGATGCCCACTACAACTTTCTTTTTTGGACTGGAAAAGAAGTCCAGAGAAAGAAGCACCTTCACTATTTAAAACTTCCTAATGGCAAAGAAACAACTGATCAAAAGGAAATGAATGCTACTGCTTTGTCATTTTATGAAAAATTGTACCAGGCAGAGTCATGTGATGAATCAGCGGTAGACGAGCTCTTATGTGGCCTCCCTCAAATTGAAGCTTTTGGGTTTGGGTCTCTTTTTGTGGTCCTCACTAAGCTGCTGTATAATGTTTCAATAATATAAATAATATTTACAGTATGCTTGATAATGTGACTGCTTTTGTAAGAGCTACATCTGCTCGTATAAACTAGGAAAATGCACAGCATTACTTTTGGGAGACTGGAAGGAAATGGGACCTCCTCAACTGCCTCAACAGTCCAGATGGATCCGGGATGGTTTTAAAATCCTTGGGATTTATTTTGGGACTGATAAGTATATGGAGACGAATTGGGAAGGACTTTCTGAGCACATGATCAGAAAAATTCAGCAGTGGAGATGGATTCTTCCACAACTCTTGTACAGAGGGAGATGTTTAATCATTAATGATCTGGCAACCTCATTGCCGTGGCATAAACTTACAGTTTTGAATCCTCCCAAAGATTTTTCTCAAAAATACGGAAAGTATTCACTGATTTTCTCTGGCATGGTCACCATTGGCTTCCACCTGGGGTTCTGTACCTGCTTGTAGCAGAGGGAGGACAAGGCCTCATCCATGTGGAGTCAATGATGAAGGCAGTGAGGCTGCAAACACTGCAAAAGATACTTTATTGTACAGACAGAGCACCTCAGATACCTTTCAGCCTGATTTTGCTTCAAAACATGACCAATGTAGAGCTGGATAGACGGTTGTTTCTTATTGAAAAGTCCCATGATCTAGAAACTAAAAGGTCTAATACTGATTTCTATGCATCACTCCTGAGAGCATGTGGACTTTTTAAAATGACAAGAAACAATAATAAACATTATGGTATTCTTGAACCTTTGTTTTTTAATTCTTCGCTCACCTGTACTGAGTCCATTGGATTGTTGGCGGAGTTGAGATGGCGTCTTGTCCGGAGGGTGGAGAGGCACCTCTCTTGCTCCGTCATAGCATGAGGTGTGCGGTTGAATCAAGTGTGGCCGTGGAGGAGGTATCAATCGGAGAAAAATTTGGATACGAGAACATTTCTTCACGTCAAGAATGAACAAAGCTGTGGTGGTTTTCTTAAAGGAGGAGAATTTAGTTAACCGTCTAGTAAGCAGTGGGATTTTGGTAAGTGGAGTTTTGTTACGATTTCACCGCTGGCTACTTCTACCAGAAAAGCAACAATTTCAAATGTGCCACCATTTATCCCTAATGATGAGATTGAGCATGGACTTTTATGGTATGGAGAGTTTGCTAGTCTACTCAAAACGATTCAACTCGGATACAAAAATACGGTTTTTAAAAATGTGATGTTTAGGAGACAGGTGGTAATGTTTCTGAACCAACCTGAACTGAATGTGTCTTTCAAAATTTCATATGAAGGAAAGGCATATATGGTTTACACTAGTACTAGAAAGTGCTTTGAATGTGGAGATGTTGGACATGAAAGGTTTACATGTCCACATAAGGCTGGCAGTAGTGGTGTTAATATTACACCGAATCCTATTGCTGATTCTGAGGTCATACATGAATCTAATGGAGAGGAAATGAATCCTAATGAAGCGAATCCTATCGTTGATTCAGAAGTCCTAGATGAGGCTACTGGAGAGGAAATGACTACTAAGGAAGTAAAAAAAAGTGATGGGAATGACATCGCATCATGTAGCAGTGCAGGAAATGAAAAAAAAACCTTCTGATAAAACTGTAGAAACAGGAAAGTCTTGGATCAGAAACATGCAAGAACAGTGATGATGTTCAGATGAATGAAAACACTAATGAGGAAGTGGAGAATGTGGAGATGAACAGGATGTTAAATTGTCCTGAGTTGGTTAGAGAGGAAGAAATAAGAGATGATGACATGCTTTTAGATATTTCTGAGATTGAGTCTCAAAATATGGAGGAGCTGTATTCGTTGGACGGTAAAACAGTAAAACAGTAGAAGTGAAAGATTTTTTTTCCCAGATGTGGAAAAGATCATTGCTTCAATGAAAGTACTTTAGCATACAGTGAGTTATGATGTATTGAGCAAACAGAAGAGGTTTAGATTAAAGTAGCTGCGGAAAAATAAAGAGCTGTTTTTTAAGAAGTAATGGCTAAAATGCACAGGGTGGCTCTCATGCTGTATTGTCTCTTTTTCTTTCTGTTTCTATCCACTTTATATTTTAACCTAATTATGGAGAACTTATACATATGTTCTTTAAATATAAATCCATTTTCAGAAGTTTATTAAATCCAAAATGACAGACAGAGGGATAGTCAAAAAGCCAAAATAGACAGTCCGAACAGGCAACAAAGACAAAAACAGTAATACAATAAAGGTGAAGTCAAGAAACAGGCAAGTGGTCATAACATGATGCAGTCTTAGAAACAATAGGGTGAACACTCAGTAAGGCAGGTGAACTGGCAATACTTCGCAATGTGCTGCTGGCATGCTTAGCTCTTTACAGCTAGCAGACAGGAAGTGACTGTAGAAGGAAGTGGAGTGTGATCAGTATTCAGGTGAGGGCTCCCTATGGTGGTTGGAGGATGCAGGTGTTAGAGATGGGGTAAACTGGCAGTGGCATCAAAGTTTTTAAATATACATCGAGTTAATGTTGTGTTTTTACAAGAGACTCATAGCAATGATGAAAATGAAATTGAGTGGAATAGATGGTATTAAGTAGGAGGGAAAGTTGGTATTAAGTCATGGAACAAACATTAGTGCTGGAGTAGCTATATTGTTTAAACAAAAACTTGAATGTCAATATTTTATCTACTGAAGAAATTGAAAAAGGTAGGGTACTGCTACTACTAAAAATAGAGTATGGGGAACATGTGTTTTTCTAGTGAATGTGTATGCTCCAAATAGTGGGTTGTAAAGAGTAAGAGTATTTGATAAATTTGTTAAAGCTCTTAAAAAAAATTGATGATAATGTTTGGTTAGTGTTAGGAGGGGACTGGAACTATACGATTCATTTTTTATAATTGATAGAAATGGTGAGGAGCCACATAGTCATTCTGGTGAGGCACTGTCCAATATAGTTGGTAAATATGATTTAATAGATGTATGGAGAAGAAGGAATATAGTAGTAAGGCATTATACTTGGATTAAAGTAGCAGGAAATATGGTCAGTGGGGCTAGGTTGAATAGATTTTATTTAAGTAAGATGGTGGAAAATATAGGGTAATGAGTGCATCAATACTGCCTAATGGTTTTTCTAACCATCACTTGATTATTTTTTATTTTAACATAAAGCAAAATGCTAAAAAGACACAAAGTTTTTTGTGATCATTTTAAAATGTTTTGGGAGAAATAGAAAGGAATGAAAGGGATTTTGAAAATCTTAGTCAATGATGGGATGTGGGAAAGGAACAAATTAAAGAGATGTCAAACTTTTTCTGCTCATACCTTTGCAAATGTGAAAAAATATATACAGAGTTTGCAAAAAGAAAATGTTTGGAAGAGGACTTGACATAACAAAGGAGTAAAGAACAAAGGTACAATTTTAAACAAAAAAAAAAGGAAAGAACTTGGAACTCTGTTACAAGAACAATTGAAAGGGGCACTCATAAGAGCAAGGATCTGTTCCATTAAGAACATGGATGCCCCAACTTCATATTTCTGTAACCTGGAAAAAAGGATGATTTAATCCTTGTTTAACAACAAATCCGGTTGAAATAATGAAGCTGGTGCTGGACTTTTTTACTGTTATATAATGCTGAGGAATGTGATCCTGATAGTTCAAAGGAACAATCTTACTTAAAGATCTACCACAGTTGGAGAAAAGAAGAAAAAAAGCCTTGGATGATATAATTACATATGGAGTATTAACAGAAACAGTGCAGCTGTTGTCTATGGGTCGTTCTCCATGGATAGATGGGTTAAGAGCTGAGTTCTACAAACATTTTTGGGGAACATTAGGGGAAGATTTTTATGAAGTTCTACTAGAATGGTTTAAAAAATAAAGTACTTCCTGTTAGTTGTAGGTGGGTCGTACTTTTGCTATTACCAAAAACAAGAGATTTAGGATTTTTTTTTTAAATTGGAGGCCAGTTTCCTTATTATGTTTGGATTATAAAATATTATCAAAATCTATAGCAAATACACTTTTTTTTTTTTTTAATATGTTGATTCAGAAAGATCAAACATATTGTATTCCTGTCAATTTATCAAGAAAAAGCATTTGATATTGTACACCAGGAATATCTTTTTAAGGTTTTAGAGAGTTTTGGAATTGGTGATAAATTTTTCATATGTTAAATTGTTATATTCTGATGTATCAATGATGATTAAGGTTGGTGGAGGATTAAATACCCCAGTAACAGTCACAGGAGGTATTAGACAAGGTTGTCCTCTTTCTGGACAATTATATAGTCTTGTAATTGAACCTTTTCTGTGTAAGTTAAGGAGAGATCTGGTGGTTTTTCAGTTGCAGGTGTAAAGGAAATTGTATATGTCTGCTTATGCTGCTGATATAACTGTTTTAAATTCAGAACAAAAAGATGTAACAGCTCTTGAAACAAGCATTAGGCAATATTAGAAGGTTTCCTCAGCGAAAGTTAACTGGAAGAAAAGTGAGGGGTTTATTATTATTAGCAGGTGGAAAGACACTTGGCCTCCAAAATTTCCAGGAGGATTGATCTAGGGGAGGGAGGGTATAAAAGTGTTAGGTGTTTTTTTAGGAAAGGAAAGTTTATTAAAAAAAAAAAAAGAATTGGGAGGAAGTGCTGGAGAAAGTAGTAATTTTGGACTAGACAAACACCTGTCTTTGAGAATGTTGGGTTGAGTCTGGACAATCTTACTTAAAGTCAATGTTACAAGCTTGGGGCAATGTCCTGAAAGTGGAGAGAAATCTGAATGAACTTGATTACTGGATTAATGAGGAAACTTTATTTCATAATCAATTGATTCAGACCAGACTTTTGTCATCAGTAAGCATTCGGAGAACTCTCGTGAAGAACAGAGTCACTAAACTGATAGACTTACTGGATGATGGTGGATGGAGTTCAGTGGAAACTTTCAAAGAACTGTTTGGTTTGTGCTCAACAAGAATTGCTTAGAAATTGAGGGATGAGATATTTGCTATTTTGCCAAGCAGTTACAGAAAACTGGTTGCTGGAAGAAATGTACAACATCTGAAAGAAGAAGTTTTTCCAAAGTTAAAATAATTCCTTCTGTAAGTGGAACAAGAAGAATAATTTGCTGGCTCTATATTGTCTTTCAAAACTTTGCAGTTGGAAGAGCTTGAACTTATGTAAAAAATAAAAAAATAAAAAAATAAAAAAAGCATTGTACTGTATAACAGTTATAGTTGTTCACATGAACTCACTCAGCAGGCAGAATGTTTCAGAGTGGACAGAGACAATGGAGCCAGACTTCCTAGTGAGGAATAGGTGGAGAAACCTGTATAAACCTCCTATTGAGAAGCGAACAGCTGATCTACAGTGGAGGATCATTTACAGTGCCATAGCTACAAACAGACATGTGGCACACCTGAATCCAGCCATTGGGGGAGTGTAGGTTTTGTAGTGGTGAGGACACTATAGAACATTTGTTCTTAAGATGTATGAGACTCTGAGGTCTTTTCAGGTTGCATGAGGCTTAGTTTGGTGAAGAGTTTTCCTACAAAGATTTTATTGGGGGACTCAAATACAAAGTGTTAGATAGAGCAAAAGTGTGTTTATTAAATGATTTAATTGGCACAGCAAAGCTTGCAATGTGGGAAACAAGAAAAAAATAAGGGGTTAGGAATTAGTTCAACAAATAAAAATAAAAGGAAGGATAGAAATTGAATTTTCTTATTATAAAGTGATTAATAATGTGGAGTGTTTTTCAGAAATTTGGGGTATGAATGAGGTTTTTTGTGTTATTGATGATGGAGTTTTATTTTTTACTTTTTTAATTGTTGTTGAGGTAAAATGATACAGGTACGTAATGTTGTAAATCCTGGATTTAATGTAACATTAAAGATCTGTTCAACCTCTCTCTCTCTCTCTCTCTCTCTCTCTCTCTTGCTCTCTCTCATTTTTCCTGCTTTGTTCGTTTTCTGTCTTGATCACTGTGTCTTGATCTTTATCTTACTCCTTTAATTTTGTGGTTTTTTCCTGTTGCTTTTGATAGTTTCTTCTCTCATTCCCATATTAATCCACTTTCTCTATTTTGCTCTTTCCCTATCTATTGCTGCACCCGTCTCTCTTCATCAATTCCTAATTCCAGTGATCACTTTGATTTTCTCTTTTTCTTCTCTTGTTCTTACCATCTGTCCCTATTTTTGTATCTGATATTTTAATGTGCATTTACTCACTTTTTTCCCCCACTTCTCTGTAATAAGGACATTTGATGTCTGAATCACCCTTTGTGACTCAGATCTTCATTTTTGTTAACCTGCTTTAAAGGTGTACAAAAAAAAAAAAATAGCGGAGTTGGAATAGAGAGGTGAAAGAAGGAAAGATGTTTCTATTAAAGAGCAGAGTTCTTGTCTGTGCTATTGGATTATGATGCTTGGCAAGAATACTCTGGGGCACAACCGTGAAAATAGCTCTCAGAGAGTAATGTGACGACAGTAAAAGAGAGCTCAGGTGGGGAAAAGTAGAGAATCATGGGGAGATTGTATGCAGTTGTTTAGTTTTTTTAAATTATGTTAATGTTACACAAGATTTGCATGATTAAAAAAAATCCCAGCAATTTCTCCCTTTCTTACTGTCTGGAGAATTTAAAACTATGCTTAGAGTGATGATATTACCAGAGTTGGGTATAATGCATTACAAAGTAACGCATTACTGTATTCTAATGACTTTTTCTGATAACACAGTAATGTAACACATTACATTTTACATTTGTATAATTTGGTTACAGTTACTGATGTCAATAAAATTATGTTACTTGCATTACACATTTATTGTTAAGTAAACAACATTAAGTAATATGCATTTTTAAAATAAATCAAGGTTTACATGAACATGATATGAGCAGAGTACAAAGAAAGATAATGTACTTTGCATGACACTGTAGCAGCTAAACCCATAGCTTAACTGTGCCTCCCCTTGGCTAGCGACACCAAACTAGCCTAGTTAGAAAAGTTTTATATTTTATCGGTCTGGTCGTCCTACACACAGTGACAACACCCAAGGCAAGTTTTATGATAAATCCAACTTTTTTGATCATGTCACACATTGACGCACGCTAAAATTACTCAAAGAACAATGAGTTTCACTTTGTAGTGTATTTTTGTAGGTGTGAAAGTAACTTGAAAGTAAAGTAATTATTAATCTCATTACTTTTACATGCAGTAATCAGTAATGTAATCAAATTGCAATTTGTGTTGATTTAACACACACAGTGTTGAATTCACACCCTTCAGTGTTTATATAAGTCCATTGGACTGAAGGGTGTGAATTCAACACTGTGGGTGTTAAATCAACACTGGTGATTTTGCTGTGTATTATATTACAACCACCTGCCTAATATTGTGTAGGTCCCCATTGTGCCGCCAAAACAGCTCTGACATTGAGGTCTGGACTCCACTAGCCCGCTTAAGGTGTGCTGTGGTATCTGACTGTTCACTTCCTGCCATTATATCCCACCCCTTGACAGGTGCCAATGTAACGAGATAAGCAGTGTTACTCACTGCACCTGTCAGTGGTTTTAATGTAACGGCTGATATTCTGTACAAGTTACTTTTTATGTATTGTAATAGTTCTGCCCAAGCCTGCTTATTTATTTGGAATTATTTGCAATTTTCTCATTTTTAACATTTTATTCTTATCCCTGCACATCCCTTTCTGCTTAGTATTGTCATTAAACTGATATCTTAAAAAAAGACCTCAAATCTTCAGAGTCAGAAGGAGAGAGAAGGAAAGGGGAGAGAAAGAACATCTTTACATTCTTCCTAATATTGGAGGCAGATGTTTTCAAGGTTTGTAGAAAAAGATAGAGAGGTTGGAAGACTGGAATATGGAAGTCCTCTATAAAATATATCTCCGGAGTAGGCAGAAAGATTAAGCATGCTTGACAGCAGGACTGCATTACCCAATATTGGGTCCAGGACAAGCTAGAAAGTCAGATAATTCATCCACTGAGGTATAAGAATCGATTTGATTTCCTGTTATTTATTGCTCCACATTGTTCTCGTGCCATGCTGACTGTTAATCTTTCCTCTGCGATGTTTTACGGTAATTTACTGTTTCTCCTTCATGTCATACTGTTGTCAGCAATAGATGCATGGATTCAGGGATGGACAGACAGACAGACAAATAGATAGACAGATAGATAGATAGATAGAGTCCCCTCCGAAAGTATTGGATCGGCAAGGCCTATTCTTTTGTTTTTGCTACACATTGAAAACATTTGAGTTTGAGATCAAAAGAATGAATATGAGATGAAAGATCAGAATTTCAGCTTTCGTTTGTTGATATTTACATAGACATGTGTTAAACAACTTAGAACATGGCACCTTTGGTGGCAGATCACCCAATTTTTAGGTGAGCAAAAGTATAGGAACAGATACTCAAATTAAAGTAAATTAAAGTAAATATTTGGTTGCATATCCATTGCTGGGGGTGTTTGGGGGAGTTCTGTGGGATCCTAGGACAGGTGCACTGGGGCCCCATTTACACCTGGCATTAACATGCGTCCTAGCTGATCAGGTCATAAGTGATCAGTACAAGTGTGAACGGGCAAATACGGTCAAATGCGTCTCAAAGAACACACATTGTGAACCGATCATTTAAACCACATTCAGAGGTAGTCTGGGACACATAACATTTGTAGTGTGAACACAAATGTGGCTCAACATGTTCAAGACAGCAACGAAGGACCAACTAATGGACTGCATCATTGCACTAGCTGGAAAACATGTAATCATTGTGAGACTGTTTGGAAATCACGTTAAAGAATAGAGCTCTCTGCCGCTAGGCTAATGGATAAAGACAATGCTCTAACAGCAGAGAAAAAAGCACCTGCTTTTCATAGCTTTACTCGTCATCTAATCTCTCATTCATTTTTAAGTTTTGTTATCAGATCACATGATTAAAACATTTGAAACAGTCTGCATAGGTACTTGAGATAGGATCTGCTGGACATTTTTACCTGAAAATGAATTCAGTAGAAGAGCACAGAATTAAAACTTTTCAAACAGCCTGTAAAGGTGCATGACATTTAATTCACAGGACATTTCTGCCTGAAAACAAATGGAGCAGTAGACTGATGTAATAAATGGTCTGCACTTATATAGTGCTTTTATCCAAAGTGCTTTACACTGTGTCTCATTCACCCATTCACCCACACACACACACACACACACACACACACACACACACACACACCAACGGTAGCAGAGCTGCCACGCAAGGCGCTAACTTGCCATTGGGAGCAACTTGGGGTTCAGTGTCTTTCCCAAGGACACTTCGGCATGTGGAGTCATGTGGGCCAGGAATCGAACCTCCAACCCTACGATTAGTGGACAACCCGCTCTACCACCTGAGCCACAGTCGCCCCTAATAAATGTGTGACAGCTTTTCTTCAGCAGAAGTGAAATATGAAATCTGATTACAAGTGGTCACTAAAGTTGCATTTATAATGGCAGGTGTGAATGGATATGTGTTTTGGCTGTCCTCTTGTGATCTGATCACCCAGGATGCATTTTAATGCCAGGTGTGAACGGAGCCTGGGTGAGAGCCACCATTTTATTACAGGACAATGCGCGCACACACACAAACACACACACACACACACACACACACACACACACACACACACACTTTCGCACACTCATTCACATCAAAGGGAAATTTGGAGTTGATTTGAATGTTTTTGCACAATGGAGAACCAGGAAGAAATCCTCAAAGACTCAGTGAGAACATGCAAAACTCCTCGCAGGTAGTAGTAGTACAGGTACTATAACTATAGTATTTAAATTAACATGATTTAAATGTGTGTGCTAGTATAGCATAGCAGTAACGTGGTTGTTGTAGTATACCAGTAACTGGGGTTTGATCCTCAGCTCAGTTGAGAGTGTGGATTTCAGTGTAGAAAGTCTAAGTGTGTTATTGTGTAAATATGAATGTCCTTCTTCAAAGTAGTGTTGAATGAATTCCATCTGCTCCTTTCTTACTGATGGAAATGTTTGTTCTTTTCTTAGAAATAAAAGTTTCACTATTGATAAAACTGGTTTAATACAGATGTCCACACACTGAAAAACTCATAAAATTTACTTAATTCAAATGTGTCCATCAGTTCCATGTGATTGAATTGATTTAGATTAAAATAATTTGTTTTTGTACATCAAACAGGATTTGATCATATATTTTAAATGTCCTGAATAAAATCTAACTCCAAACTCTCATCCGAGCTGAGGAACGGTTGCTGGTGGTTTGCAATAACCACATTACCACTACACTATACTCTACCACACACACTTTAGCTATGTTAATTTAAATACTGTAGTTATAGTACCTGTACTGTGAGAATTGATCACGCTCACTTTACATAAATCTTCCAATTAGAAACGTGTTTAAACTAAGTTAAGCATAAGCAATGAATTCTTGTTTTGTAATATTTTTTCTTAAATCTAAATAATTTTTTTTCTTTTTCTTAAATAGCTAGCTAGCATTAGCGTACTTGTTTGCTTGATTCAGCTGGGTATTGAGCTCCCTATGTTTTTTTTTGCTATGGTCAGTGTGTTAAATTGCACTTATCCTATACAGAATTTATTTAATTTAAAAAAAGAGCAACAAAGCTTGTAGGGAGGACAGGCACTATCCACTCATCTCTGGTCACCTGCGAGAATATGATTTCAGAGATGGAAAATGAGATTACATTAGAACCATACTATTAGTATATATGTGTGCTAATGCTAGCTAGCTTCCTATTGAGCCACTGAAATGTCTTACCTGCTCAGCAGAAAAAAAAGCCATATTTGCCATCTTTTTCAGTATTCAATCCATTCAGATCTGAGTTTTCACCACTTCTCAAAAGCCATGCCGATATTTATTCTCGTTTTAGCATGGGCTCTGTCACTTTTCCTTTTTAACTGCAGGCTCTACACAGTTCAAGGCTTCTTGGTTTTGACAACAGCTGATTCCCCACATGTCAACCATGATTGCCTTTAGAACTATCCGGATTAAATCAGCCATCTAGATGGCAAGTTTAAATTCTAAGCAGCTCTTGTAAAAGCAAGCTACAAATACTCCACCATCCTCAGCTCCCACCCATGAGATATAGTAGCCGGCCCTTCTTCTTTCAGATTGTGGACATGATGTAACCACGCAAAGATGAATGACGTCACAAACTACCATTTCCCGCAAAATCTGACCCGACAGCTCAAATTATAAATCATTTATTATAAGCTTACCATTACAAATCGAGGTTCTGCTTGTTTTTTTTGTTATAACCTGTAATAACTGTGAGAGGGCGAAATACACTACAGCACTGATAGTATTGTGAGACTGTGAGCAGACAGTGTCAGTGAATCGGGGCGAACATAAATGTAAAAAAATTAAGTCGCTTGTCAGATTTTCCTAACAATTGACCATATTTTTTAAAACAAGACCAAAAAAGGCAACCCGTGACCAGTGATTTTTTTCAAGCGACTTCAGAAAAAAAAGAAGCCCAAAGTCACATATTATATGTGGACTTGGCAACTCTGATAAGTTTACCTCAAACCATCAGATTTATCTGCGCAGAGGAGCAGTGCTGAAGCACAACCCACGTACAAAATAACTCCACAAGTAACTTGCAATTTTATATTTCAAACAGAGATGGAGATAGAGAGGCAAAAATTCAGTACTACAGCTTTAATTAATAATTATTAAATAGAGTCTCTCTATAATGAACCTATATTGAAATGTGTATACTGTAATTGTGTGTATGCATGCAGGCTATGTAGCTCATCTTATAAGATCACAAAATCCCAACTAAAAACAGTGTATGTAATGCTTATACTGTATATCATTTTCTCTTAATTTTAGGTTACAAAGAAAACTTGGAAAGTGTTACTGTAATTTTGTTTTACTTAGATAGTCCCCCCACGTTTGATGTGTTGTGACCAAAAGTGCTCTGACTCTGAGAATACCACAGTTTCTCTTTTGCATAAACTCTTTTGGTATTTCTCAATAACCAAAGTTAAGTTGTATTTTGTAGAAACAGTTAAACTCTAAACACATTTTACTGAAAATCACTTCTTGCATTGTGTAACACACGTTTTGCAAAGCCACCTCACATACATGAGATGCTTTCTGCTCACCACAGTTGTAAAGTGGTCATTTAAGTTACCGTAGCTGTCCTATCAGCTCAACAAGTCTGTCCATTGTCTTCTGATCTTTTCCATTAACAAGCATTTCTGATTTTATTTGTTTTGTTTTCCCACACTATTCTGTGTAAAGACTAGACTGTTGTGCATGAAAATCCCAGGAGAAGAGCAGTTCCTGAAATACACAAACCAGCCTGTCTGGCACCAACAACCATGGGATTGAGATCAAATGCTTTCCCCATTCTAATATGAACATAAACTGAAGCTCTTGGCCTGGATTTGCATGAATTTATGCATTGAACTGCTGCATGTGTACAGATTGTTCTGTTACATTTACTGGTAAGCTCAGTGCTAGATATAAAACAGAGCAGCATGGTTGTGCCACCTCACAACTCACAGGTTTGTGTGCTCTTTGGTGTGAATGAGTGTGTAAAAAAGTGTGTGTGTGTGTGTGTGTGTGTGCGCGTGAGCGCTTACTATCATATTGAGCAGGCAGATAGTATTCCATCCTTTCTTCACTATAATTGTATTGGTGCGCCAATCAGTGGCCAGAAGGTTGCTGGGTTTCAGCAGCTGACACTAATGTCCTCTAACAGTCAGGCTCTTTCATGTTCAAATTCACTGATTCCCCACACTGACTTCAGCAATGTCTTACATTTGTGTGTGAGAAAGAGAGAGAGCGTGAGAGAGAGAGAGAGAGAGAGAGAGAGAGAGAGAGAATCTGAAGCAATGATGTGGTTCATAATAACCACACCAGTGGTTCATAATTTTATAATTTCAGAAAACAGATATTCTAATGTAATGTGCTAAAAGATTAGCAAGATTTATGAATATTGCCAATAGTACCCTTCTCTTACTGTAAGTGATCAAAGCTAATTCACTGCAATAAACATCATTCTTATTGATCCAGCTAATTTGAGCAGGAAAATGCTTCAGTGACATTTTTATTTCTGTGCTAAAAATAAAATGCCCCCAAGCATATAGAAATTTCCTGACAACATACAGTGGGACATCCCAGTATGCCTGGGAGCCTCTATGCTACAATCCGGCATCTGTAAACCAAAGCTTAGTGGGGTTGCCTTGTCTTTGGTGTGACATTAATCTGTGTACTATTTGGACAGGATAAGAATTCAAGACATACATGTTAAGTAATATGGTTGGAGGACATTTGTAGCAATTATGATCACTTTACATGGGAGAAGTGTTCTCTGTACATGGAAGTGTCTTCACAATGTATGCATGGTTATCACAATAGTTCATATACATTGTGCATACAGCTCATTTTAATACAAACAATTGTTTAGCTTTATTATACATGCTTCTTTTAGGGCTTGTGACCATGTGCTTCATGAGTAACAGGTCAATACGACTATAACGTGTACACTCTAAAAACTAATTCAGAGGACCTTTAGCCAGTACTTAAATATATGTATCATTGTGAGATAAAAAGGCAAGTTCTATTATATTATTAGATTTTTTTGTTTGTAATTGTTATTTTATTGAGTTCTGATGGCACACAAATGATAAGTATTGTTTCAACACACTATCATGAGTAAGCTGAACTTAAAATCTTTGATTATATAATAAAGAACAAAAGTTAATTTCTGGTAACTTGATAAAAAAAATTTTGACAACTTAATTTCTCTATACATTTGTCTGAATTCCCCCACCCACTTTACATGCCTGGGCAAGGCTTGACAGGACAAATCACATAAGTGCAAAGCACATTTTTCATAAACAAGGTTAGTGTTATTACCATTACTAATATATTTTTTTGGCTATTTTTTTATTGTGATATTATTACTCTGTGTGGCTATGATGTCTGATGCTAATTAGCTAGCTTTTCGTAAGTCTATTACAGACAGACAGACCTGCAGGTGCTCTACAACAAAACTGAGTGAAAAGTGGCAATTATATGCTTAAAATTATTTGCATTGGCACAGAATTCTGTTGATGAGCTAATAAAACATTGAATTCTGTCTGTTTTACACTGCAGTGTTGCTGTAGCAAAAAGAGAACCAGCAGGGCTGTAGCTAGGGAGTTCTGGGCCCCCTGAATAAATATTGATGTGGGCCCCCACCACCCTCCACCCATATAATATATGGTATAAGATATGGGCATGGAGGCCCATATCTACAGTGCCATGTAACCTAATAGGGATTTCTTACAAAATAACAATAATAATAAAATAATTAAATAAAACAAATGTTTAAAAGTACCAGAAATATAATAAAAAGACTAAATCATTTTTATGGAGGGGAGAGGAGATATTTGGAAAATGTCTTTTATGAAATTGTATGTTTTTATGCTTTTCATAAAACTCTCAGGCACACAAGGTGTAGCTGTATAATATATACTATAATTATTCATAGAGTAGGAGCCTACATAGCATAACTACTGGATTTAGTGGGGCCCTTGGGCAGTGGGCGCCCCTACAATTGTCACCACCTTTCACCCCACTAGCGACGGTTCTGTATCACAATAGATTTCCATTGTGTGCTGTTTTATGAAAATAAACTTTAGGATACTCTTTTGTTGCAAACAGAATTTGTCAAATATACTGATTGGGGCATAGGCTATGTCTTTCAGTTAAGTGCCATAGCAAGGAGCTGAAGTGTATCATGTAGCTTTGTGCCATTTTTCATTCTGCATGCACTTTGTACTAAATATAATCATCACAATCAGACACATTTACAATTTATTTACATTGCTCCAAACCAAACCAGGCATGTTTTGACATGATACACTACTTAACAGAGATGTAAACTCGAGTCTGCGACTCAAGTGAAAAAAGTCTTGAGCTGGACTCATGAACAACTGACTCAAGACTTGAATTGGACTTGAAGACAGAGACTTGTGAACAGCACCAGTAATTTTGGGTCAGCATTCCCGATTACGTTCTCTCTTTACTACCCCACATGACAGCATCAAACACCACACCAGGAATTTTCTGTTAATTCCTCATTCGTTCATTCCCTATCAGTATGTCCCGCATCCCGCAACCAGAGATGATGTCCCACATTTTAATTGGAAATAGAGTTTGAACAGACTAAGTCTGGAAGCGGGGGCGTGCTCGAGCGCCGGTTTGTGAATGGAGGGCGGAGCCGAGAAGGAGTGGTAAGGATTGCACACCTGCAGGGAATTATAGTAATGAATGTTCTGTGTTGCAGTGAGTTGAGGCGAGAATAAAAATGAGAGAGATAGGCGCCTCGAAAAAGAGAGAGAGCCAACCAGCACAGAGCTGTGTGTGCATGTGTGCCTATAAAATAAAACCGCTGAAAAGATAAAGAATACAGCAGCTTTTCAGTTATTTTCAGCCTGCCTCCAGCTTCCTTGTTCCCTACCCAGTCTGGGAAAGTGTTACTCTAAGGTTTTAGTAATTTTTTCCTCATGTTTCTACGATAATATTTCAGTAAATTATAAACTGAAATAGATGGAAAACATTAGTTGCTTCATTGACAAAGCAATCATCCCCAGGGGGTGGTGGCCATATCTGACATTCATCCAGTGGCTGTGAAGAAAGTATTGAAGCCTGTCATCAATGGGCTGTCAGTTCTCAATCAAACTGGGCACATGTGAGGTCAAGCCATATAAAACCTTTTTGTCTCACTTAGGTATTTTTTATGCAGTAATGTTTTTCGTTGTTGCATTGTTTGGTACAAAAGACATACATATAAATGAATATAAATGGGCTTAGTGTACACGTTTCTTATTTATTTAGATAGACATCAACATGGTATACCTTTGGGTGTCAGAAATATGTCCCACATTGTCCCACACAAACTTACTACATGCCCCACATTTGGTCCGTTTGCAACTGGTCACCCTACTCCGAAGGGCACTTTGAAGGGAGAGTAATCAAGCTAGTCATGCTGTAAGATTGCTTCAAAATTGAGTTCTGAGTGACCATTATACTTTCAGTATGTGGTGTGACCCCCTTGCAGTAGTAACTACAACTAAATGTTTCCAGTACCTGTTGATCAATTCTGCACATTGTCTTGGAGAAATTTTATCCCGTTCCTCAATACAGAACAGCTTCAACTCTGGGATGTTGGTGGGTTTCCTCACATGAACTGCTTGCTTCAGGTTCTTCCACAACATTTCTATTGGATTAAGGTCAGGACTTTGACTCGGCCATTCCAAAACATTAACTTTATTCTTCTTTAACCGTTCTTTGGTAGAACTTAGGGTCATTGACCTACTGCATAACCCACTTGCTTGAGATTCAGTTCACAGACAGATGTCCTGACATTTACCTTTAGAATTTGCTGGTATAATTCAGAATTCATTGTTCCATCAATGATGGCAAGCCATCCTGGCCCAGATGCAGCAAAACAGGCCAAACAATGATATTAGCACCATGTCTAACAGATGGGATAAGGTTCTTATGCTTGAATGCAGTGTTTCCCTTTCTGCAAACATAACACTTCTCATTTAAACAAAAAAAGTTGTATTTTGGTCTCATCCATACACAAAACATTTTTTTCCAGCAGCCTTCTGGCTTGTCCACATGAACTTTAGCAAATGCAGAAGGGCAGCAATGTTCTTTTTGGAGAGCAACGGCTTTCTCCTTTCAGCCCTGCCATGCACACCATTGTTGTTCAGTGTTCTCCTGATGGTGCACTCGTGAACATTAACATTAGCCAATGTAGAAAGGCCTTTAGTTGCTTAGAAGTTACCCTGGGTTCCTTTGTGACCTCATGGACTTTTAAACTTCTTGCTCTTGAAGTGATCTTTGTTGGTCTCCACTCCTGGGGAGGGGAACAATGGTCTTGAATTTCCTCCATTTGTACACAATCTGTCTGACTGTGGATTGGTGGAGTCCAAACACTTTAGAAATGGTTTTGTAACCTTTTCCAACCTGATGAGCATCAGCAACTCTTTTTCTGAGGTCCTCAGAAGTCTCATTTGTTCACTCCATGATACACTTCCACAAACATGTGTTGTGAATATCAGATAGATCGAAGATTGATAGATCCCTGTATTTTAAATAAAACAGGATGCTCACTCACAACTGATTGTCATCCCATTGATTGCCACACCTGACTCTAATTTGAGCTTTAAATTAACTGCTAATCCTAGAGGTTCACATACTTTTTTCACTCACAGATATGTAAAATTGGATCATTTCCCACAATAAATAAGTGACCAAGTATAATATTTTTCTCATTTGTTTAAGGAGGTTCTCTTGGGCTACTTTTAGGACTTGTGTGAAAATCTGATTATGTTTTAGATTATATTTATGCAGATATATAGACAATTCTAAAGGGTTCACAAACTTTCAAGCACCACTGTATCTGCACTGCCAGAAACCTTGTTCAGAGTTTATTGGACAAATGCAGCCCAAGAAAATTACATACACGGGCTATCAGTTTTTCATTCACAGTTGCCCGGCAGACAAACAGGTTCAGTAGGCTATTGATATATATAACCATTATGACCCTTTTTAACTTGTCCAACAACCAGAGAAGAAATAAAGATATTGTGTATTTTAATCTGATTCTAGACAGTATTTCTTCAATAAGGAATACAGCCTGAGAAAAATACAGCACAGTGCAGCACAAAAACATCAAAACTATTTCTAGTACAATATGCAGTCAGCTCGTATTTAAACACTTCATCAAGCAAAAATTAAGATCAATTAATAATTAAATAATTAAAATTAATAAGTCATCTTTGCTTGTAATGAGAGAACACAACAACTCATAGCTGAAGACAATGGCACAAACACAATGTTTCATCACCAAAGACATTATCTGCATCAACACACCCCCTCACAGGGATTCAAGTACGTGCTTATTTTCCATTGTCTATATTAATCCACATGTTTAGCTTGGCATACTTTTGAGTTAAATTATTTCAATTGTTGGTTTTTACCCGAGCTAATTGGGTCTCTGTGCAAGCGTAGGATAGGAACATGGGGCAGCACAGTAAAGTTGCGAATGAATTTATGATTTGTATACAGTCCCAGTAACTCTGTATATGCTTAGTTAGAAAGGTTGCAATGTTGTTTTATTATCCTGGCACTTTTGTGGTCTGTAGAGGAAGAGTCTCATAAAGTCTCCTCTCTCAGTAGATAGACCGTGTCAGGTCCATGCAGCTAACTCCCATGCAGCTAGCTCCCCAGTGCCAGCCCTGGAAAAATTTGCCGGTGATGCCTCGATGTGAAAGGGATTTCTTCTTCAGGGCTCCCTATATTTTGTGAGTCACAAGGGGATGTTCGGAGGAAACAAAATCAAAATTAAGTGGGATACAGCAGTGTGGGAGCAAGGGGGCAAGCAACCACCTCTTCTGAACAGTTCACTGAGGAATTTTGCAACACGTTCGATCACTTGCCAGAGGAGGAGAAGGAGGTAGGAGAAATGTTTCTGTCCCTAAGCCAAGGTCCCAGTCTTGTAGCTGAATATGCGCTTGAATTCCGCACCATAGTGGAGGGTAGTGGCTGGAATGATTCAGCCCTGAATGGCATTTTCAACCAGGAATTGAACCGGGAAGTGCTCACCACGACGGCATGGCACAATGAGCCTTTAATCCTTGACTTCCTTAGCGACATTGCTATATGGCTGGATCATCTGCTGCACAACCGGAATCCTTGCCTACAGATGGGGAGGCCTCGGTGAATGGACCTTCCTCCTGAGCTCATGCAGCTAGGGCATACCAAACTCTGTGATGAGGAAAGGGAGGCTATGGCATGAGCACAGCTGTTTTTATTGCGGTAGCCCTGATCACCTCATGAGACATTGCCGGCTTTGCAACAGATCAACTGCCAAGCCAGTTCCCTCCATGAGTGGGAGCTCCAATGTCCACTCCTATTTGGTGAGCTTAAAGCAGTCTATATCTCACCAATCTCTTACTCTTTAGGTCAGAGTGCAACACTCCGGTGCTTTTTCTGTTATAACAGTGTTAGTAGATTCTGGAGCAGCTGGTAACTTCATTGACCAGGAAACTTTGACTTGCCTTAATCTCCCAGTCCATCCGCTACCACACCCCTGCAAGATCCATGCCATTGATGGACAACCCATCAGAGGACACACCATCTCTCACTGCACACTACACCAAGAACAGATTTCCTTGCTGGTTACTAGCACAGCCCAGAACCCCATCTTACTGGGGCTTTCCTGGATGAAGCTACATAACCCACAGATATCCTGGAGGAATGACAAAATCATTCACTGGTCCAGACACTGCTGTCACCATTATCTCATCACCCTCAGCTCTATGTTGCCTGCACCTCCATGGAAAGCCCTGATCACAACACACTAGACATTCCTCCAGAGTATCAGGACCTCCAGGAAGTGTTCAGTAAAACCAAAGCCAGTGGTTTACCCCTCATCGTTCCTATGACTGTGCAGTAGAGCTGCTTCCTGGGACCACTCCTCCTCCTAGCAGGGTATACCCCCTCTCACTTGCCGAACAACATGCCATGGAGGAATACATACAGGAGGCACTCCAACAGGGGTACAGCCCACCCTCCACATCACCTTCTTCGGTAGGTGTTTTTCTTCATGAAAAACAAAGGGGGCAGACTTTGACCCAGGGACTGAACCAGGTAACCATAACATACTGATATCCTCTTCCTCTAGTCTCAGTGGCTCTCAAACAGCTCAGATCTGCCCATATTTTCACCAAACTGGACCTCCACAGTGCCTTCAACCTGGTTCACATCAGGGAGGGAGACAAGTGAAAGACAGTGTTCAGCACCACCACAGGCCACTATCGATTCTTGTTGATGCCATATGTGCTCTCTTGCACCCCCCCATCTTCCAGTGTCTTATTAATGATGCTCTTAGAGATGTGCTTATATAGACAACATCCTGATTTATTCCCCCTCTCTGGAAAGCTATATGCAGCATGGTAGGCAGGTTCTCCAGTGGCTCCTATGCCACCTGCTACTTGAAGGGGCAGAGATGAGAATTTTACCGACACACCATCCCATTTCTGGGGTATGTAATTAGCCCCAATGGGGTCTCCAGAACAAAATAAACACTGTAACTAACCAGAACCTTAAGACCAATTGTTATTGACACTTCATTCAGGGTTTCAGTTCTATAGTCCACCTGCTGACATTGTTCTCAAGAAAGGACCCAAGTGCCTGGGCTGGAACCCCTCAGCAAAGAAAGTCTCTCTTTCACCCTCTATGACCTACCTGGTCCTAAAAACTCCAAGATATATGCACTCTCTTATATTCACAAAGCCAAACTAAGAAAGTGTAGTGAGGTGCCTCTATTATGCTGGAGTTCTGAACTGAACATGATATTATGAACATTTAATGAGTTTTAATAGTACACTACATTCTCTTGCATCTCTAAATAAAAGTATAAAAGGTGTACCACCCCAATGACAAGAATTTCTAACCAGAAATGTACACTTTAATACCTTTTTATAAGAGTGTATTTATTGCTGTGTTAAAGTGCAATAGAAGAGTGATATTATACAGTGTATCTCCAGGCTAAGACCTTTCTGTTCTTAGATCCATCAGCCCTTTATTTTGCTGACAGAACACAACTGTCTGTAATGTCTCATATGCTCTCTCACATCTGCTTACTTTAAAAGGGCATTGGG
This sequence comes from Stegophilus panzeri, assembly GCA_024331685.1. Taxonomy (NCBI): domain Eukaryota; kingdom Metazoa; phylum Chordata; class Actinopteri; order Siluriformes; family Trichomycteridae; genus Stegophilus; species Stegophilus panzeri. The sequence goes on along the minus strand of JANDJT010000164.1, from coordinate 18,208,433 downwards.
TGGGATCAAAGTAAATTGCTTTGGAATAATTTGTTTATATCATGGCCCCTCACATTCACACCCATGTACATGAAGGCTCATATCTCAATATCTTGTGGCCAATAGAATTTATTTGTATCATGATGGCACCAAAGGGGCATTGAAATACGTTACCCATCAGCCCCAGCACATCACATGACCATGTCACATGCCCCACATATCCCAAACTCACACTTGTTCTGTGTTGTTCCTAATAAGCACCCCTATTTCATTTCTGGTTTCTCTATGTTTCAGTGTCAAGCTGTTGTCATTATATTAGTGTGTTGTTGTGTGTACCACAGTATCGCTCATGTTTATCGTCCTTGTTGTCACATTGTAGGTTTGTTATAGCACCTTATTTAATAAACTCTGTCTGCACTTGCTTCTGCTGCCTCTACATACCCTTGATAGAAAGCTTGACCTACCATGGATGCAGCAGATATGCTTAGGTACATATGGGCCCAGAGTGAGCAAATCCGGCAGAACCAGAGTCAGCTCAGCTGTTTCAAGGCCAATCTGGACCAACTCATGGATGAGCCAGATGTCATGCACCTCCTTGGGGAAGTTTTTGAGGAGGGGGCTCCTGACATGGCTGATCTGCCTCCTTGCTCCACTGAGGGTGTCACTCTGCCTCCTAGCTTTACTGGGGTCCTTCCCCTGCCTGTCTGCCCCACAGAAGATGCCACTAGTGATCACAGCCTCACCATGGGCATCACTACGTCTCCGCGCTATGCCACCCGGCTTCACTTCGGACATTGCTCTGCCTTCCTACTCGGCTGACGACTTTGTTCTGCCTCCGTGCGCCGCTAAGGGCATCGCTCCTCCTCCTGACTTGGCTGAGAACGTCGCACCACTTCCTTGCCCTGCTGAGGATGTCACTCCTCCCCCTTGCTTTGCAGTGTGCATTGCCCTCCTTTCATTGCAGAGGACATTGCTCCCCTCTCTGGCCCCGGGGAGAACCTCGCTCCCCTCTCTGACTCCTGGAAGACGTTTTCCCTCCTCTAGCTCCACATTGGACTTCGCTCCCCCAGCTGGCTTCATGGTGGCTGTCACTCTGTACACATACATACTGTATATGAATCTTTCTTAAAAAGTTTTTTTTTTTTTAAAGATTTCATACCTTTTTTAAAAAATAAAACCCATCTACACAAATAGCAAAGTATTTTGAAAATGCTCACACAAACAGGCCAGCCAAATACGGGGTGATGGTGTGCCATGAACTGTTATGTATAACAAAGAGCTAAAGCATAAAAATGGGGAATTCATTTATTCACTTTCAGTAACTGCTCAGGGTCACTGGTTAGGTCGCAGTTGGCAAACAGTTCTAAAAAGAAAAATGACAATCACAAGGATTTGGATAGACTGACGATGAAGTGGAACTACTGGGTCTGTTTCCAGTCTCTTTTCTCAGTACAGTTTGCAGCATTGGAGCAGTATTATTCAGGAGCAGTACAGCACATATCATATTCTTGCTCTGCAGCATGAGGGAGTAATAATAAAGAAAGTAAAATTAAAGTGCAAACACATAATAAAATAAGAAATTACAGCACAAATAGCAACAACCTGGTCAGCAGCCATGATAAACAGCAGTGAAGCACATTCATAATGTTACTCATAATACAGCAATGGGTATGCACAGATTCCCAAAAAACAAAAAAAATCAAATGGCAAGAACCTTGTTGAATATAAAATATTCCCATCAAAATCCTCTATTTGAATCCTTAAACAAAAAAATATATTCAGAGTTGACACTCCAAACCTTCCTTATGTTATCCCATGTGCTATCTTTCTTTCTCTTTCCTCTCTTTACCCTAAGTTTTAACTACTCAGTTAAACTGCTGACATTTTCAACATCAAAAAACTGAAATGAAAAATCAATTGATTGCCTGCAGGATGTTTTTACACCTTTGATTTTGCACATTAAATGGACTCTGAACTATCAGCCAAACGCAATCAGCTCTCTGCTGTAATTTCGAGCACCCTACTTTCAAACATGTGCAAATGAAACCTGAAATTTCGACTCATTTTATACGCCATTCTTTATGTAGCACACTGGAAATTATCAGGTGGAGTAAATAAATCATGCACAAAACATCCAAGCCCTGAAATACCCTGAATTGCAGATATTTGTGTTTTTCTGCTCCTGACATAACTCAGTACCACCTTTATACAGTATATAGTAGCAGTATGGAATAAAGGTACTGGTTATCGCACATCTGTTGCTATGCACAATTTATCTGATGTTCTTTACCCTGTCCATCAAATGACCACAACAGCCCGTATGTTATTTGGGTGATAGAGATTCTCTGTGAAAAATGGAGAAGTTAACAAAGGTATCTTAGTGAGTGTTACATAGATTTGAGTGTCTCGGGTGGAGCGGTGTTGCTGGGACCTCAGTGTCACTGCTGGGTTGAAAACAACCCACTAACCGAAAAGATCATGAGACAGCTCTACTCAGATTTTGGTCTCCTCCCAGTTTCAAGCCCACTTGATCTTGACCTTGACTTGATCTCGACAATAAGTCTCTATGAAAAAGATGGTGATATGAATAAAAAAGTTTTCACATAAAAACAGTTTTCTTGAGCTCTACAATCCTGAACCACATGATTTCAGTATGGTCAGGACAAATATGAAGATACCCCAAAAATAATAATGTAGATCTTAATCTGCTTTCTCACTCCTCTAGTTCTGACCTATAATACATTTTGGATTTGTAAATAATTAAGAAAAAATACATGGATGTGTGCATGTTTTTGTGATCATGGTCTTAATTGATATGGTCAAGGTGTTGTCTTGGTCTTGACTATAACACTGCTATTCCATTCACAGTGAGAGTAGGGTGAGTGTTGCATAGCAACAGATGGGCTACAGTTGGTTATTTGTGTAACTACAGAGTGTGTGCATGTGGTAGGTTTACCTGATAAAATGGCTAATGAATCATACACATCCTTTGGAAGTTAGTAACTAGCAATCACTTGTTTTATATAATTATACATATTGGGCAGTATTCAGAGTTAAGTTGCTCACACATAATGAGGATTTAATACAAAAATTGTACACATGAGACTACAAACATAACTACGGACCTAGGTGCTATTCAGACAGTTGCATGTGAGCTGTGTGTGGGATGGATTTCTTAGTTTCACATGATTCTGGCCGTGGATGTAAGCTCAGAATAAATCGCTATATAAAAGATAATATTTTAATAATAAACCAGTTAAAACCAGAATAAAACCAGTTTTTTTTTTCTTCATAAACTGGATTTCTAATAATATGTCACCCAATGTTAAAGTTCTGGCAGTTCTTGTGATAAGTGAATGATGTGTGGTAACAGATGAGAGGACGTTGTTTGAAAACGCCCACAAGTCTATTTTGGTCTATTGACAGATGTCTGTAAGTTCAGGAGTGGTTTACATGATTTGCGAATCATTTGTCAACACAAACATGTTGGCAGATGAATATGCAAGACTAGCAAGAAATATTACAGTCCAATTTCAGAGTGCTATTAGCATATTGTATTTAGTCCTGTAACTATCCTGTAGCGCTTTTACAACTGTTTAATGTGTGTTTATGTAGAAAACTGTTACATTAGTATACTCATTATGCAAATAATGAACACCAACAGTGTGTCTAGCTGTTGTTCAAAACAGCATCACATTCACGAATGCAGTTTTCTTATAGAATATTTAAAGAGACAATTCAGTGCTTCATCAGTGTGAATTCCATAAAGTTGAGGAACATTAATATTGGGCTTTTTTCTTTTGCTTGAATCATACATCAAGCCTTAAGGCTGTGGTATGAGTAGAGGCGTGCACATCAAGTTGCTCTCATAGACTTCTTCCATGCACATAGTGAAGTCAGTGGTGATAATTAGGGAATATAATTATGTTTTATCTGTCTTAGCAATTACTTGTTTTAGTTACAGATTACCATGACGCCTTGCAGTTATTACAGTGCACAAAACAAGTCTTAATTAGCCACAGCTTGATTAGCAAGCCCCCCCCCCCACACACACAGTTCTGCTGAAGCAGCCCCTTCCTCCATTGCCATAGCAACAGAGATTTTAATAAGTATCATCATTCCTGAACCCAGCAGCATTTCAAATACCTTCACATTCCTGTGTTTCATTTTCTTTTGCAGATCGACAGTGAGACAGGATTGGGGATATGTAAGCTAATTCGAAGGCAATTAGAAAATTCCCTGTTCTGTACCCTTGCTGATTTCTTTTGACTGCACAATGCATGATACAATTCATTCATTATGAAAAGGGGTGAGTGATCTACCATCATCTAGACCCGAGATATTACAGTTTGTACATTCCATCTGAGGCGTTACATATTAGTGAAATGTGTCCCTCTTAAAGTTTCTAAGAAAGAAAGAAAGAAAAAATAAGGAAAGAAAGAATACTTATTATTGTCTTTTGAATAATGGGGAATGCTTTCTGCTCTGTTAATTATTTGCCAAAATCTTTCATGTGTAAATAAAACATACCACAATTACAGAATCAGCCTAGCCTGTTGAGCATTTAAACAGCTGCCTTCACCAGCTGTTCCACTTCAGAAGAGAAGTGAAAGGGGGGGGTTGGTAAAGTAGAACAAGGAAAACTAAAAGAGACAAAGCAGAAGGACAAATTGAAAGAGAAACATGATGAAATAAATGTGACTCGCGTTATCATGCAATTACGATCATCTCTGTTTGGCCTAAAAATATCCTATGGTGAACTGAATGTGGTTTTACCCTCAGCTGTGTAGACAGAGACAAAGCAAGTGAAGTCTTGATTAGTACAAATGTGTGTTTGTTGGTGTGTGTTTCAGTAATTTTCCTTCAACAACCTTGATGAGCAAGTAACATGACTGAATGATGACAACATCTTTTAATGCGTGACCATTAGAGAAAGTGTAAAAGTTTTGTTTGTAGTGACGCTTCACATTACCATGTGGGATTAGCACCACGGATGTGATGCTGGGAAAATAAATGCATACTTTTCTACTAAATGTGTACTGTCCAGTCATCTTTTTTTGTCATTGAATATTCTTTCATCAAGCCCATTGGTCCACTAATCAGACCAGAGATGGTTTAATGCATGTTGGTACTGGACTCATAAACGTTTACCTTATCTCGTCATTCTTCCTTTCTTTGTGTCATGGTTTTTTGGGTCCTTATTTTCAAATGTTTCCACATGTTCCATTCACATGTTCCCAATGTCTCCTTGTGATATTGGCAGAGGATTGAGCACAGAAATAGAGAGTCAGAAAGAGACAGTCAGTGTAATTTATAAAATCTCAAACTGTTATTCTAGACATTATTGCACATACTGTATTATTATTATTATTATTATTATTATTATTATTATTTTAATAATATGTGCTCTGTAAAGGTACCAAATATATATAATGTAGCAAATGCAATCACCTCTTTAGTCTTGAGTAATCACCTACTGAATAAGAAGGATAAATTCTTCCTCATATGCTCGCTCTCGCTCCCTCTCTTGCTCGTACTGGGTCACAGCTGGTGCCATTGCTCAGGCTCGGCTGGATGCTCAGTCAACTGTTATCAATCCACACACAGCTACAGGCAGCCTCAACACACACACGCGCACACGCACACACACACACACACACACACACACACACACACATACATACATACACACTGCTAGGTTTTGTGCCCCAAATGTTGACATTGAAGAAATAAATCTGTCGCTAGACAGTTTTTTATTGTATTATTTTGTGATGATGGATCCTCAAATTATGAAAATAGTTTTAATTGAAGGTTTAACTGTTAAAAAATAATTTAGGAAGAAACGCTAAATGCTTTAAAGTTATAACAGTTAACAACACTAACATATCCCTTTTTCTTTTATTAACAGTGGATGGCTGTACAGACTGGTCAGTGGACTACTTGAAATACAAAGTTCTTCTTGGTGAGCCAGTGAGGATTAAGTGTGCATTGTTTTATGGATATATACGAGCAAACTATACCCACGCTCAGAGTGCTGGCCTCAGCCTAATGTGGTACAAAAGTGTGGGCCATGGGGACTTTGAGGAACCCATCACCTTCGACGGACTCAGGATGAGTAAGGAGGAGGATTCCATTTGGTTTAGACCAACTGAATTACAGGATGTTGGTCACTACTCATGTGTGCTACGGTAAGCAGCAACAACATATATCTTTATTTGGGAAAACATTACTGTTGTTTATTTTTTAAATAAAATTATACAACTTAATGCAAGCTAATTATATTTTATACTATATTAACAGTTGTACTGTTTTGTGAGCTAGTGATTGTTGCAGTTGTGTTTAAGCTTAGAGTTGAGAGCAGCATTGTGCAAATTAAAAGTCAGTAGACTGGGAGTTAGTTGCTAATGAAGGCTATATAATGACATTTTACAGAGATGGATTGCTGGATTGCCACTGTAAAGATCGTCACACTCTTGCATACTTGTTTTGATGTAATTACTGTATAATTCATTGAATCCATATCTAAGGCTTTCATTTGTTCCTTCTCTCAGTGTGATGCACTGAAGAGAAAGGGCTATTGAAATACTCTATCATCAATCAGGTTGCTTTAAAGTCCTCTCATAACATTTCTAAAAGTCTTTTGCCATGGTGCAGCCAGAGAGTGGCTACAGAATCCCTCTGCCCCATCACTGCCTCTGTCTCACTGTTTTCATCCATTCATTCAGTCAGCACTGCTCAAAGCTGTGGTTGATCCAGATCCTGGGAACACTGGGTGTGAGGTGCAAATACCCTCTGAATGGGACACCAGTTCATCACAGCTCACTGTACACACACACACACACACACACACACACACACACACACACACACACACACGTATTCACACCTAGGGGGAATTTAAAGTAGTCAATCCACCTACAAGCATGATTTGGGAAGGTAGGCAGAAACCAGAGAACCCAGAGGACACCTACACAGACATGGGGAGAACATGCAAAACTTTGCAAAGACAGGAACCTAGCTCAGGATTGAACTGGGGACCGTGATGCTATGCATAAGCAATGCTACTCGCTGCACCATCACAACACCGACCAATAATGGAATCCAATAATAATTGTGGTGTGTGTGTGTGTGTGTGTGTGTGTGTGTGAGTGTGTGAGTGAGTGTCTGAAAGATACAACAACCTAAACCCCGGCTACATAAGAACTCTCCACTGTCCTACTCCTTCGCTTGTGGAATTGATAGGACAATGAATCAGTTGTAGCACTTTCAGAGGCAGGTGAGTGAGGACAGAAGCCCTCTGGAGTGCTTTTGGCTGTCCTGCTGCTCTTAAAAAAAAACTGCATCATGCACAAAGGACTAAACATTACTTGTAAGGAATTTTGTAAAATATCCGCATGGTACAATCACACACCTTTTTTCATTGACTCTGAGTCAGTGGTGGCCTGATATGTCCTCAGGCTGCATACGAGTATCTCCAGCAAGGAGAAACTATTTTTGTGCAGCAGGTGAATATAAAAGTTTATGAGTGTATATTTTGCATCTGAAAATTGTTATTGAGGTGAAATGAAATAAGGGCCACTAATCTCTGTGTACACTTATGGAATATCTTAATGGACAAAAACCTTAAACTTAAGTTGATTTTTCTTATGTGATATTAGCTTGAGTGAGGAGCAGCATTAAGTGTCACTGTCTGACAGTTTGATACAACAAGGGCAGTAAACATACTCAAAAACTAGGGAATGCAATTCGAGGCCATTATTATATTCTTAATTATGACAGTATAACTGATCAATTATTATACCTGTTGTCCCTTTAAAGTGTTTTTTTTTTTTTTCTCTCACAAATGATATCAGAGGAGACAAATTGCTTATCTCAAGAACAAAGTGTTTATGGATAAAATTAATTAAATTAAAATGAGCCATAAGTCTATGAAGCAGACCAGTGCTCAGCTTAAACTTCAAATCATGGATACATTTTCTGTACAGGAGAGCCCATCAATTTAACCAAAACATTGGCATTATTTCATTAATTTGACAACTAAAATAGTGAAATAAAATCCTTATAAAATAGCACATATAACATCCAACACACACTTTAAAAGGGAATGAACTCAATTTAGTATCTTGTGACTATATAAACTTGTGTGGACAATTAACTGTTGATGTACAATATCCGCCTATTTTTTTGGGGGTAGGATTCAATTTTATTGATAAAACCCTGTCTTGGACGTCTAGCAGCCTCAGAGTTCGAGAGTTCCATCTGAATGGGGGAGCCAAAACATACTGTTCAAAACTCTGAATATGGCCCTTTAAAAATTCTCTCACTCCAGCATTGTGCCTGTTATGTTACTAAGCCTTTGTTCATGGTCAATTTGGCTGTTTGATCTCTGAAATTTTGATCTCTGTCTGTGTAACACTCTTTCTTTTACCTTGTCTAGTTTATGCCCAGTATTGCCTAGCCATTTTGGATTGTATGGCTGAGTGGGTTTAAAAAAAAACAAACAAACCAAAAAAAAACCATCTGCACCATCTGTCTTGTTCATGGCATGTATGAATCTTTTTAGTTACCAACCTTAATTCTTAAATTTGCCATAATTAAGTGTCTTCTCTGTAATGCAGGGGGCTGAACAATTATAAATTATCTTCTCTTTCAGTGTGCCACTCTAATCTTCTGTATTGTGTAATCAGGCTGAAAATAGGATGTAGGGATTTTTGTGTTGCATTTTAGCTATTCACAAATACTCAGACTAATAAGGGATAACAGTTACTTGACCAGAATTGCAAGGACTAATCCCATTCTGTATTTGTACCTCTGCCTTTCTTCTCCCAGGTTGCTTAAAGTTTTGGTGTGGCTCTGAAGGCTAGTGGTTCAGTGGGCAGTGACAGGGGGAAAGGAAAACTGAGTGAAGTGATGACTTTTGCTCACATTCTTGCTTTTTCAGAGCTATAGTACAGTGCCAAAATGAGGTACAGCAGGGAAAGGCGGATATATATGATCTCGCCTCAGAACAAGAGTGACAGATAAAGTGACTGAGCAGAAGAAATATACCATACCATGCAGTCACCATGCAGTCACCTCTTTAATCCTGAGTAAACACGTACTGAATCAGAAAGAGACACTTTTCAACATGTTACTTATTAATAGTAACTTGTCTCTTCCCATATATACTGTGGATCACAATAAGGCACTGGCATTGCAAGCTGTCACAAAGCTACAGTAAAGAAAAGCTACAGAGAAAGAGAGTTTACTATAATTTCACTACTTTTCACAGATTTTTTTTCTTCATTTAGCTAAACATCACCTGCTCTGTCCATGGTGAATTTCAGCTGCTCAGCTGTGGATCCCATCAATGGCAATAAAAATTAATACATATATTATATGTATGCATAATTATATTGTAATAATGCATTAACCTCTGAGGTAAAGGGTGTCTTTTATGAAAGGCTCATTAAAAGCAAGGTTATGACACGCAGAGAAAACATCTTTGTGTCACGGAATAATGAACATAAGACTCACACGTTGTTACCTCTCTGATTTCTGTTTTTCTGGCTACCCTTAACAGGATCAGTCGGCGAATGTGAGAGGTTTAGTATTTTTTGTGTTTTCACACTGTTACATCCCCCGTTTGTGTTTGGGGCTAAAAGCTTATTGTACTCTACACCTGCACAGTTCTGTTTTAATGCAGGAGATTTTTTGGTTTTTGTATTTCAAGTTGTTGTGGTTTATCTTCTTACCCATTTACTTTTATGCTTTTTTATTTGTTCTTTGCAGTGTGTGCATTTTAAAACAGTTAATACATCCACATCTAATTGGTAAACTAACTATCAATGAGTAGTACCTATAACTCAAGCATAAGGATATGTACTTGGAATGTAAAGGGCCTCAACAATGTTATTAAATGGAAGAAGAACCTAAATATTTTGAAAAGGGAGAAAATTCATATTACTCTATTAAAAGAAACCCATTTGAATGATCTTGAACACCAGAAATTTGGCCGAGACTGGGTTGGCCAACTTTATTACTCAGTCTTTTCAACAAAAAGCATGGCATAATAATACTGATCCACAACTATAAACGAGTTATTCTGATAAAGAAGGTAGAACAGTCATAATAAAGGGCCTATTGTATGGTGAGGAGGTTGTGATAGCAAATTTATACGCCCCAAATACATATGATGAAGATTACTTTACTCAGGTTTATAATAAAATAGCATACCTAGATGGTAAAAATGTGATCCTGAGGGTGACTTTAACTGTTACCTTAACCCAGATATGGATAAATCACCAGCAGTTGACATAGCCCCTAAAATTGCTAATATTTTTAAAACCTCATGTCAGGAGCTTGGTCTGATTGATATATGGAGATTTTTAAATCCTACTGTTTTAGGCTTATACATTTTATTCCTACACTCATCAAACTGCTTCACGTTTTAATGATATATTCTTATCAAATCAGATGATAAGATTGGCTGAGAAATCTAATATAGGCCCGATGACTATCAGACGCTGCACCTGTAACCATTACTATGTTATCACCTCGAACTAATTACCAATCATGGATATGGAAACTTAATCCTTTACATCTCCTAGATAAGAAATTTGTTGATTACTTAAAAGAACAGACAGATGCATATTTTCAATGTAACAATACAAATGGAATGGACCCTAGAACGATATGGGAAGCTTACAAGGCTTTTCTGAGAGGAATGAGAATTGCCTACACGAGTAAAAGAAAGAAAAAGGACTTATTATTCGAGCAAATTAAACGAGAAAAGAGAATTATCACAATAGAAAAACAGTTTCACTCCTCAAAATCAGCCCAATTTCTTGTTGAACTTAAATCTCTGAGAGTTCAATTAAGCCAATTGCTCACCGGGAAGGCAGATAGGGATATATTATTTGCAAGACAAAGATTTTTTTGAAATGGGTAATAAACCCAACCACCTTCTCTCTAGATTGGTTAAAAATATCTCCATAAAAGGATATATTCCAGCAATTAAAGATCCCTCGGGATGCAGAATAACAGAAAACAAAAAAAAAAAATGAGACATTTAGACAATATTATGAAAAACTATATAGCACAGATATAGATACACAAAGTACATTGGAAAATACTTTTTTCAAAGTTCTTTGCATCTCTAAAATAAATAATGAACAATAAGAACTCTCAGAAGCCCCCATTTCCCTGTTGGAAATTGAAAGTTGTAATAAATTCCTTACAGTCAGGAAAATCTCCAGGGCCTGATGGGTACCCAGTGGTATTTTTTAAGATTATGAATGATAAAATAAGTCCCTACCTCTTGAAAGCTATCAAAACCTCATTTCACACATCTAAACTTCCTAATTATATGAATGTAGCTAATATTACAGTACTACACAAAAAAGAAAAGGATCCAGAGGATTGCAGCTCTTACAGGCCAGTCTCTTAAATGTAAATTTAAACGCTAAACATCTTGAGCATGTAATTCCGGACATCATAGACCCAGACCGGACAGGGTTTATAAAAGGCCGCCGCTCCTATTGTAATACTAATAATGTGTGATTAACATTAATGACGGACAGCAGCAGGTTTATTAGACTTCTGTCACTTTAAGACGTAATGCACAGATCCAATATACTGTATTGACACACCTCTGATTTTTTTCCCCCAACTATTTACATTCACTTAAGACATAACCGACTGTGTTTACATGAATACTCGGCCAGACCTGCATATTGACATTATGTGTGTGTATTTATTTGACTGTCCAAGCGTAATAAGCCGCTAAAAAGAACTCAATAAAATCTTTGCACAAATGCTGCTTACATATTTCTGGTAGAATCTTGGCCAGTGACTTCCGTATAGCGTGTTCCTATAGCGAAGTGTACTAGTGGCAAAACTCTTTCATACGATTCATTTTACAACGATTAAACTATTATTGTATTATTATTATTATTTTTAATATGATAGTATTATTAGTATTATATATTATAGTATATATAATACTATAGTATATTAAATAATATATATCATAGTAATGGCTTCCAGAACGTTATAGTAGTCTGTGTAACTCAAAATATATCATTTGAAGCCCTTCTCCTTCTTACTGTTGGGTGTAACAGCTGACTGCCTCACAATACGATTAACGGCATAGAGTCAATTCGGTACTCGGACGATGAGGCAGCTTTCTGTGCACACAGCAAGCCCCCTGGTCAGGCAGGGAGACCTTCATTAATTTATTGTTGTCTATTTCTTTTCATGTTACACATGACGCGGACTCGACTGCACTCTGAAAAATCTCAAGAGTCCAAAATGTCTGAGTCCATGTCAAGTTTGAGTAATAATTTACTTGAGTGCGTGACAAGTCCGAGTTTGTTCATAATTGGACTCGAGTCCGGGATCAAGTACCCCAACTATAAAATTTGAATGCTGACTGTGCCCCAGGTCTCCTAACCCAACACAACTAATTGTATTGTGGCTGAATGGGCACACATCCCCACAGCCACACTCCAAAATTTAGCCATCCCAGAAGAGTGGACATTATATTAACAGCGAAGGGGGACTACATCTGGAATGGGATGTTCAAAAAGCATGTATGTAAAAACTTTTCAGAGGTGGCTGTGGCTCAGGTGGTAGAACGGGTTGTCCACTAATCGTAGGGTTGGCGGTTCGATCCCTGGCCCACATGCCGAAGTGTCCTTGGGCAACACACTGGACCCAAAGTTGCTCCCTTGGCAGGCTCGCGCCTTGCATGGCAGCTCTGCTACCACTGGTGTGTGTGTGTGTGTGTGTGTGTGTGTGTGTGTGTGTGTGTGTGTCTGTGAATGGGTGAATGAGAAACAGTGTAAAGCTCTTTGTAGAACAGCTAAGTTTAGAATGCGCTAAATAAGTGCAGACCACTTACCATAAGGAATATAGCTACACAGTCATAGCTCTCCCTGGGAATTTTTTGTTTTCCTTAGTCTGTACTAATGCACAAAACTTGCTAACTACCTCTCCATATGTTATCACATTACATTAGCTGTCATTTTTTGCCTCAGCAGTCAGGTTTCTGGGCAACCAAACATGGTAATTGGCAGTACTGGAACTTACACTAATGAATTTATGATTTGTCCATCCCTGATCATCTCTCCTTGAGTGACATCTAATGCGGCAGCAGGCAGCATAAAATATATGGAAATACATTGAATAATATGAGCAATACAGTGCCAGGTTTTACCTCAGGCCTGGCCTGCTGTCACCAACTCTCTATTTATAAATATAGGAGACCTAACTAGATAAGAAGAAGAAGAAACCTCTATTATCACACATACAAGTACAGTACAGAAAAAAATCTGTAATAATACAGTATGTAACTGTTTTGAAACTGCCCCATAGGGTGTGGTTATACCGTTAGATCACTTTGACAGAGATTTGTGGTTTAAATAGATAATTGTGTTTTAACAGAGGAATATTAGAGGAAAGTTGGCTGTGGTGTCCTAGTGGTTGCATATAACAGCACTTGGATATAGTGTGTGTGTGCGTGTGTGTGTGTGTGTGTGTGTGTGTGTGTGTGTGTGTGTGCGTGCGTGCGTGCGTGCGTGTGTATTTAACCAACATTCAAAGTATACTAACCATAAACAGCACTGCTACTACTGTTAAATGACAAAATGGATCTGTGAAACTTACTAATGGAGAGAGGGAGCTGTATAAAGACAGTGTCACAGGTCAGCACTGCAAATGCAAGTTTCCTCCCCAGAGACACACTCCCTCTACAAGACACATTTTAGGTGATTGTCTGTGAAATCAGATTCATAATCTCTTAGAAGAGACATGAGATGGCCAGTAGTTGTAAGTATAAAGATTTATTGTAATGATATATACTGTAGCAGCACTGTCATCTGGTGCTGGCAGAATAGCATGATTTAATTTCAGCATATAATTTTATTTAAACACAAATCATTCTTTAAATATAAAATGGTAACTCTTTACAATACTGTTCAACAAATTATAGGTAACTATGAGTGAACTAAGCATAAATGAATGAGTAGTTCTTATTTAACAAATATTTTATTCCTATTAACTACTAGTTAATTACTCAGTAAGTGTGTTAGTAGGAGTTCACATTTAACTATGCAGTAATTACTGAGTATTAAGCAGTAATTACTGAGTCTTGCATTTCTCCCTGTCAGAGATTCCCCCTTGCATGGAGTGAGCAGCATGCTCAGCAGCCCAGACAGTGCATTTCCTGGGTGTCAATGAATTTGTTTATGTTCACCTGTGTGTTTAGTTTGGGTTTATGTTCTGTCTCCACCCTTGTCCTGTGATTGGTTGTTTCCCTCATGTGTCATCATTGTCATCAGCTGTTCCGTGTTACCCCTTCTGATAAGTTTGTATATTTATACCCCCGTGTCTCATTGTTAAGTTGTGGAGCATTGTGTTCCAGTCTTTGCCGCCCTGAGCCTTCTGTTCTTTGTTCTTGTTTCATGGTTTTCCATCCTGTTTTTGCACTCATATTTAGTGATTCTGGTTTTGCCTAGGCTTGTCTGTTTGTTGATCACCTGACCATGTGCTCATTTTTTGAGTACATTTTTGACTCAGGTTTTGGATTTGTCTGTTTGCCTCTGTCATAATAAAGTATATATATATATATATATATATATATATATATATATACAGTATCTCAC
>JANDJT010000164.1:18181971-18192464 GCA_024331685.1 Stegophilus panzeri | reverse complement strand
CAACAAAAGTGAGTACACCCCTAAGTGAAAATGTCCAAATTGGGCCCAAAGTGTCAATATTTTTTGTGGCCACCATTATTTTCCAGCACTGCCTTAACCCTCTTGGGCATGGAGTTCACCAAGGGTTACGTTTCGAACCTTTTACTTAAATCCCTTTATTTAAATAAATGTAAAAATGTAAATATCCATTTTCCCTAACACTACACACTGCCAGCCAATAAGACACAAGTATTTTCATGTATTTTCCTGTAAACCCTGAGGGTCTTGCCTCCATTCACCGTTGATAAAATACAACACTCCATTCACTGAAGATACGGAATTGCAACACTGCTGTTTTCTTTTACTGGTTTCAATTACGCAGTGACAAATCACTACAAGTGGAGACTTATTTAGATGATTTGCATTAAGGAAGTCTCATCCTGTATCCAAGTGTTTAAATAAAAAAACACAGTTCAGTAAAACAAAATAACATGAGTTTAATCTCTGTCTACACGGTCAAATATTTTTTGAAAAATCCTGAACAATAGAATGAAAAAAAAGAAAGATTTTGTCCTTAGGCTTGGAAAAGTTCAGCTCATAGACTAAAAACGAATGCTCTTGGCAGGCTTTAAAGCCTTGCCTCAAATCTGATGAATTTATTGCTGAGTGTTGAGCACACCTATTAGCCCAATATATATAAGCCCAAGTTCCCAAAATAAAAGCCAATGAAGTGGCAAAACAATCACTTCTCATTTACATGAACAGAGCTTTATTTAGACAGGATGTTAGTTATGATTTATCACCTGAGCTAGAATTTTATGACACTTCATGAAAATATGTGTAGTACACTATTCATGATATTGTGACAATATGTATTTACATGCATTTATGCATTAACGCATTACATTTTAAATTTATGTAATTTGATTACAGTTACTGATGTAAAATAAATCACGTTTTTGCCCCAAAGATTTTTTCTTTAGTTCTGAATAAATAGTGGTGGCTTGGCAGTTAAGGCTCTGGGTTACTGATCAGAAGGTCGGGGGTTCAAGCCCAGCACTGCTAAGCAGCCACTGTTGGGCCCTTGAGCAAGACCCTTAACCCTCTCTGTGCTCTGACCCCAGCTTCCTGACATGCTGGGGTATCCAAAAACAATTTCACTGTGATGTAATGTATATGTGATTAATAAAGACTTATTATTATAATGCATCATGATAAAACCATCTGCTTGTTATTCATTGTACATTTTTTTTTTAACTCTGTTGTGCAGCAGGGATGCAAAGTGAGTAGTGGCAATTCAAACTCAAACTTGAACCATGTCACACTTGTGTTAAAAATAATTGATTCTTTAAAGTTACAAAACACCTTAAACTTTTACCATTTTCTTCTCCCACCCATTTACCCTGTCTCCTGGTATTGATGATCAGAATCACTTTCCACTTTATTTCCCCCTTCCACCCTACTCCCTTATTTCTTTCATGGTCCCAAAGCTGTGATGCCTCCTTGTTGTGAGTGCCTGCTGGATATTTATGGATTTTCTGCATGATCCTCCGGGCGGTACATTTCCACAGCCGTATGGAAGTTTGACATGCTGTGGAGGCGAGTGAGGGCGATCTCTCAGCCCGGTGACAGGGGATCGTGCTTCATACAGCACTCTATCACTTTACTTAGGCCAGCCCTCCATACAATAAATCCAGCTCACCTGTCCTAACACACACACAGCATGGACTGGATGGGGATTTATACTGATGCACATTTGCTCTGGTTGGACAGGCATGTACACTGAAGCAGCAAGCAATATTCATGCAGAATATAAATACATGCTGCTTGCCATTAGCGAAGCACTTAAAGTACTCTCTGAAACTGTGGGAATGGTAAGGCCAATTCAGTAGTTTTTGCTGAACACTAGAGACATTTGGGTTTGAGATCAAAAAATGAATATGAGAAGAGAGTCTAGAATTTCGACTTTTATTTCCTAGTATTTATACCTAGATGTGTTAAATGACATAGAAAATAGCACATGTTGTATCAGACCACCCAATTTGTAGGCGAGCAAAAATATTGGAACATGTGGCTGACAGGTGCTACTTGTTACCCAGGTGTGTCCTGTTAGACTGATTGTTTAAACAATAAATATCTTAATATCTGCTCTTGGTTTTATGTAGTCTTATGGTTTGGGCTTGCATACAGGGCCATCCATTAATATTGGCACCCTTGGAAATATGAGAATAGAAGGCTGTGAAAAATTGTCTTTATTGTTTTACCTTTTGATCTTTTCTTTCTTTCTTTCTTTCTTTCTTTCATCTATCTATCTATCTATCTATCTAAAATCACAAAAAGGGTGGGTCTGGCCCCTAAGGGGCACCAGCTCATATATTCTAGTCTTGCAACTGAGGTTGTAGAGACCATGTTGAATGCTTGAGCACCATCCACGAGAAATGGTATGCGCTCAAATGTCTCATGGTGAGAGGAACGTCAGCTAGACCCAGAAAACTGTGCAATAGCTACAGTTCTGGAGTTCTTACAAGCATGTTTTTCAGCAGGGTGGGCTCCTTCTACAATCAGGGTCTACGTGGCCACCATATCAGCCAGCAACGCCCGTATTGATGGAGCCTCTGTGGGACAACATCCTCTAACATCAAATTTATGTGTGGTGTCAGGTGACTGAGACCCATCTGCAGACCATGTGTACCTTCCTGAGACCTTTCTGTGGTCCTGGAAGGTCTGTTAGGTGCCCCATTTGAGCCTTTAGAGTCAACGTGAGATAAGCTTCTGACTCTAAAGGTAGCTCTTCTGCTGGCCCTGACATCTCTCAAGCGAGTAGGAGATCTACAAGCTCTCTCTGTTGCCCCTTCCTGCCTTGACTTTGCACCTGGATTAGCCAAGGCCTTCCTGTATCCTAGCCGGATTATATTCCTAAAGTGCCTACATCTGCTGCCCAGCCAGTGGTAAAATAGGTATGATGTTACACAACCTTCAGATACCAGTCACGCGCGAGGGTGCTTCCCACAGTGTGATGCTCACGCAACGTCTCGTTCCCTTCTCAGGGAACAGGGTAACCCAGACGTTTTCTGTGCTCGAAAGTGTTTCCATAATAGTTATACTTGCGTCTGTCAGCTCCATTGAGGTCGATCCAACCACTACAGACCCGATAGCACTTGCCTCCTCCCCATCAGGTTCTTTCTTTGCAGAAGTCTCTGCCTCAGCCAAATCGACCCCAGATGGCCCAACAATATCCGGCTCAGCTGAACTGTTCTCATTATCATCATCCTTTTATCTTTATTATTATTGAGACAAGCACAGACTAAATGTCCTGCTTTCCCACATCCAAAACACTTAATTCTGTCAGTGTTTACAAAAAAACACATAACTAAAATCATCAACGTGGATATTGAGTGCTCGATCCAAATCCACATCATGAACATATAAATGAATCTTCTAAAGGAAACAATGTGTTTTAGCAGTGGAGAGTTACATCTAATTGTAATCTTCTTAATCAGTGAGACCAACTTGCTATAAAAAGAAAGTGCTAGCATTAAAATGTCATCATTAATGAATGGATGAATGTTTGAAATAGTGACTTTTTTGGATGGCAATTAAATCAAATCAAATCAAATTTTTATTTGTCACATACATAACCTACATAGTATGGCATGCAGTGAAATGCTTTTTAGATTTTGCTGGCATATTTTTTTATGTTGCGAGGAATACATCAGTGTAAAACATGTCACTTCCTGTTGGCAGCAGGTGGCGCTATGACTATAACTGAATATTGTAATGTAGACAGCCTCAGGCCAGGATTCATATAAAATATGTGAAGTTTGGTACAGATTGAACATTGTATGTTTGAGTTATAACAATTTCCTGTTTCGTGGCATTTATAGCATGCTTTAGCATTTTGCTAAGAGTTGCTAGCATGGTGTAACATTTTTCTAACATGTTGCTGGCATATTTTAATATGTTGATAGGAGTTCATCACAGTGTAAAACATGGCACTTCCTACTGCCATCAGGTGGCGCTATGACTATAACTTAATATTGGCATGTAGATGTCATCAGGCCAGGATTCATATAAATCATGTGAAGTTTTGGGAAGATTAGGCATTGTATGCTTGAGTTATAACAACTTCCTGTTTAATATCAGTAATAGCATGCGTTAGCACTTAGCTAAGTGTTGCTAGCAGGTTTTAACATGTTTCTAGCATGTTACAAGTTTGCTGGCATATTTTTATATGTTGCTAGGAATACATCAGTGTAAAACATGCCACTTCCTGTTGCCAGCAGGTGGCGCTATGACTATAATTGAATTTTGGCATGAAGATGTCTTCAGGCCAGGATTCATATCAAATACGTGAAGTTTGGTGGAGAATGAACATTGTATATCTGAGCTAGTGTTAAACATGTCACTTCCTGTTGCCAGCAGGTGTCACTATGACTATAACTGATTGTAACTATCGAGACTTTTATCAAACTTGTGAAGTTTGAAGAAGAATGGACATTGTATGTTTGCGTTATAACAACTTCCTGATTCATGGCGAAACATCAAATTTTGTGAGAGCGCCACACCCACAACGTGCAGCAAAAACTCAAAAGCTTCGAAATTTAGCATCGTCAAGGCCTTTAGACTAGACTGAACGAATATGATGTCGATTCTCTGAAATCTTTCGGAGGAGTTCGTTAAAGTACGAGGCCTGGAAATGGCAAAAACACAGCAAAAATTTAAGAGAAAAATCAAAATGGCTGACTTCTTGATGAGTTTAGAGTTTTTTGAATGTATTTGCAGCTTACACAGGTATACCGAATTTCTTACATACATGTAAAACACAGCGTGAGGCGCACATTATTGAAATTTTGTAGGTGGCGCTATTGAGCCATTTTGCCACACTCAATTGTAAAACCTGTATCAGATGTAAATTTTCACTGGTTCTGACGCATCTGCAAAGTTTTGTGAGTTTTTGGATATGTATAGGCCCTCTAAAATGTGATTCATTTCAGGAAAGAAGAAGAGAAGAAGAATAAACGGAGCAGATCCAATAGGGCTTTGCACCAGCAGTGCTCGGGCCCTAATAATAATAATAATTGTGAAAAAACATTCCAAAAACAATAGGGCTTTAACACCTCCAGTGCAGGCATGCACCTCTGGTGCTCGTGCCCTAAATATAGCTGCAAGCAGCAATGGCTCAAGACAATTATCGGCACCATGAGCAGGAAATCATTATTTTCAGCATGAACCACGGAATCTATCAAGGCCAGTCTCATGACACTAAGAAAAAGGAGTCAAAAGCTATTAGCATTTTTAGAAATAGCATTATAATTTGCGCTGTCCCGAAACTTTTTGAGTCCCTTCAGAGCATTGTGCCAAAGACACATTGCTTTGAGACGTACTTTGGCCCATATATGTACAGGTGTTCTGCCCATGCGACACCCAGCCCTCTGCACCAAGTTCTTAGTAGCCCTCTCTTAGTTCTAACCAAGTTCTTAGCAGTGAGAACAGTCAGTTTAGTCTTTCACAATGCAAAAACAGGTGGTCTACAGTTTCCTCCGTACCACAGAAGAGACACTCAATGTGTGCCACTTGTCTGTTTATGGTCATGGCCCACACACTATCCACCACTGTAGAGCAGCTGTACACTACTCCATGGGTGGCTGTACAGGGACCTCCAGCATCCTTGTGGGGAAGAGTCTGGTACCAACAGTTCTGGCTAGTGTGACTCCTTCAGTCCAGCCAAAGAGCCTCTATGCACAACCTTAATACAGGTTTCATACATTGCTGACTTGGAGGCATCTTCCAGTGTTGTTAGTGGTGGTGTTTGGAAGGACAAAAGAGTTCCTTCCTCTCACTGATACCCCTCTACAGCTGCAGAGATAAGTAAGGGCAATGGGGGCTGCTGGTTTCCCCCAGGGTTCTCCCCCAGAGCCTCCCTGAAATGGGAGGGCAGTGCTGAGACCACCTCTCCTAACAGTCTCTGCATGAGGCAGCCCAACATTACCCCTGTCTCAACACACAGTTTGCTAGCCATCTTCCAGGTGTTGCCAGACCTCAGGTCCTTGACTTTGATAATTCTTGCTCTCCGGATGCGCTGTTGGATGTATGTGGATGATAGCATTTTGGACTGTAATTCAGTGGAACAGCGGCTCTTCTTCAGTGCTTGGAAAAGGTTGTGCGTCAGTCCTGCTGATGTTCAGCACTGAGGACAAGGCTCTCAGGACAGACTGGTAAAAGGGTGTTGATGCTGATAAGTCCATTTCCTTCAGATTCAACATGAACAGATGTTTGTCATACATGTAAGTCAGATCTTCAATTCACTGTAGTAAGGCGCAGACTGTGCCAGTCCTTCTCCATAGAGTAGCCACTGTGTTGTCTGCAGTTGAAAAGTTCTGACCCAACATGACAGGTCAATCAGGTCCTGCCCCCTGCAGTGGCAAGTAGAGAACAGGGGCATGGGTCCAGTACTGTCCAGTCCAGAAGAAGTTTGCAATCCTCTTTTGGACTTCCCTGATCGAGAACAGTGAAACTATGCCACAGCATAGAAGGAATCAGGTTGTTGGCAACCAGTACTCTCCCCCTGTAGGACAACTGGGGCAGAACCCAGGTCTACTGAGACAACTTAGCACACACCTTCTCCTATACCCCCTCTCAGTTCTTGCTTTGAAAATCTGTTGTTCCTAAAAAAACACTCCTAAATATTTCAGATCAACTTTTCCCTACTGGAGACTGCCTGGTAGAGTGGGGGGGCCTTGTTTCTGACACTGCCCTATTAAAAAACTTTCACATTTATCCCAATTGACACATGCTGAAGAATCTCCTGTAAAGATAGCTAGGCTGTGGGTCAGTGTTTGAACATCACCATGATTCTTGATAAAAACTGTCCTGCCATCTGCATATGCTGACAACACCAGCTTTTTCTGCACTCCTCTCACTGACAGTCACCCCCTCTGGCCTAGCAGAGAACTTTGCTCCCCCCTCGGACCTCACAGAGAGTGTTGCTCCCCCTCTAGCTTCATGGGGAACGTTGCTTTCCCCTCAGACTCTGCCTTGAGCTTCGTTCCTCTTGCTGTCTGTGCAGTAGCCATCGCTCCGCATTCAAGCCAAGCCGGGGATATCATGTCACTTCTCTGTGGTGCGGAAGAGACCGCTCCACACCTGAACCTCAGAGAGCACGCCCAGTTCCTGTCTGAGGTTGATGTCATGGCCAGCCAAGTTCTGCTCACGCCTGAGTCTGTTGACACGGCCGACCAAGTTCTGGTCAAGCCAGAGTCTGCTGACAAAGTTCTGCCTTCCTGTTCTGCTGAGGACATCGCTCTGCCTTCTCGCCCTGCTGAAGCTGATGGCCCAGCTGTCTAGCAACCCCAGCAAGCCTGCCCCAACCTCATGCCTGCCCCTCGGCTCCTTGAGGAGCCTGCTATCTGTTGGACAATACCTGCCTCGGGACCTAAGGGGCTGTGAAGAGATTTTGCCCAGAGGGCCAGGACCACCAGGGCAGGGAGTGTTTCCTGGTGCTCCGGGAGTAGCACCTTTTGGGGGGGGGTTCTGTCATGTATATCAGAGAAGGAACTCTGAGCTACAGTTCCCAGCAGCCACTGCACCGCACTGCATCAGTCACATGACCACCTGCACCTGAATCACGTCATGTTAATAAGAACCTATGTGTATATAGCCACAGTTTGCACTGCACTCCTTGTCTTACATTTGTCTTTCTTTGCCATTGTCTATGTTGCTGTGTTATGGTCTTTGTTTCATGGTTATTCTTTGCCTTAGTGTTTTGCTGCCTATTCAAAGTTCATGTTTTGTTTCAGTATTAATAAATTCTAATCTGCACTTCCATCTGTCTCCGACTTGAAATCATGACACTGTGTATTTCTGACAAAATAATTTGCTCACTCATCCCAAAAAACCTTGAAATTTTCACAGAATCCCTCACCCTGAAGCAGTTTTATATTAAAGTGCAAGTATGATCTATACTTTTTTTGTGACATACATCATTAGGTCTATTGTGATTAAATGGTTATCTGAAAACCCAGTAGGGCACATGCTTTATAAAATCTTTTAGCTTTATAAAATCTACTTCAGTTTGTTTTGGTAACATAAAACCTGTCCAGTCACATTGCAGTGATCCTTGTGTCAGTAACTTAGACCAATGTTTTATTCCCTGGTTTTACTCCCTCCACATGTCAACCAAGCCACACTGACTGATAAGCTCCTCAAGTGCCTTAGCAGACTGTGGATGTGGTCCCTCCCCATTCCTGTCTAGGGTGAAATCTATGGTGCATTCCCAGTCCCCTCCCATTACCACTAAGATTTTGCTGCCACTTTGTTGTGATGCTTTCTTTAGTTTATAAAATAACAGTCCTCTCTCAATGCCATTGTTGGGGGTGTAAACATTTATAAAAATAAATGTTTACATTTCTGTTTCTGCCTGCACCATTAAGACCTTACCCTGCTCTAGCTCTATTACTTGTGTGTTGGTTTCATCCAGCGTTCTGTTAAAAGGTATTGCTACCCCAGCACTGACACTGGATCTGTCTCATTTGCCTGGTGACTGAGTCTCTTGTAAGAAAATTATATCCATATTTTTCTGTCTGCGACAGGACAACTTAAGTCCAATCAGTTAGAAATAACATGATCAGTCTGAACAGCCTGAAGAACTGTGCTGAGTTTGGAAGAAGTAGCTTGAAAGCTCAAGTAGTTATAACAGTCAGAAATATTTAAGGCAAGTCAAAGAATTTTGGCCATTTCAAGCTTCTGTAATTGGAATTCCCGTAATTCAAGGAAAGTCATGTCACACTAAGTCGGAACAGGCTGAAAGTCTGTACTGAGTTTGGTGCATGTAGCTTGAAAGCTCTAGGAGGAGTAGTGTTTAGAAATTTTGGGTCTCAGAAGAAATTAAACTTTTAATGACAAGAAACATAGTAAAACAAGAATGAATATTGGTAGAGCTTTTCCAGTATAAAGAAATTTATTAGTGGCAAAAGGGATAAAATTGTATGTGAAAGTGGAATTAATGACATTCCTCCTGGATACGTATGAAACCACAATCTGTAAAAAAGTTCTTTCATAGAAATGAAAGTATTATGTATTATACATAAGTGATGGTCCTTTTGTGGTCCATTTCCACTGATAGAAAGTGAAAGAAATGAAAGTAGTGCTAGATAACTGCATTAAACCCCAGTTAACAACTAAACTGGTAGTGACAGTCAGCTAAAAAAAACTAATGGGTGCTCATTATAAAGAAAAACAGAACAGTTTAATATGTAATGTCAAACGTTGTCTGTAAAACATACTGTAAACTGATTTACTGTTAGATGAGGGTAAATTGGGGCAGGTTAATTGGTCTGATATAAATAAGGGCATTGATCAATGCAGCTGAAGCTGATTCATCATTTGCACTCACATCTCTGCTTGTTTATGTATGACATGTACATGAATCAGTCACAAATTTGTTCATTCACACCATTCATTGTTCATCTGCTCTCATTTCTATACCATTTTGTTGAATAAGTGGAAACGTGTAAATGTATTTTGAAATTGAACTTTAGCATATTTGGACTGGAAGTATAGTGATGTCATTTGTTGTTCATTCATGACTTTCGTACTGTTACTATTTGGTGTTATGCTACCGAGTCATATTCATAAAGTGTATCTTTGTTATTTGTGTGTTTTCATGCAATATGGACTCTCCAGTGACCTAACACTATGCTAAAGTACTGCTTTGGTCAAAGCCACCCAGTTGTACTGTTCTACATATGGCGATAACTCTCTATAAACAAGACAAATCCACAAACACATACAACAACGTAAACACATTACACTCATTCACACGCAACAGTATACTCAGGACTTTCATGTCTATACTCCTCTGGATGATGACTCTCCCTGCTGTATGAGTTTGAGAGAGTTTTTCTCTCTTCACTTAACCTTCTGTCATTATTTCTTAGAAATTACAGCCCATTTCCATGCACATGTATTATGTCTGAGCCATCAAGCAGTACTGTTATGGCACAAATACCCATGAACTCCAGATACACAAAGTATATGTATGTGTGTGAGATTCATGAAGGGTTGGTACATTGGTGCTTCTTAATTAAGTGGATCATTGTTTAAAAGTCTGCTGGAATTTATTAGATCCCCTTCATGTTACTCTAATTGGAGATTTGTAGCCTGTAAATTGAAGATTTGGGGAAGTACGAGAGAATGCTACTAGAACAAGTTTGGGAGCCTCACCTTTTCTCTTTTACAACCAGAGACATAAATTCCATATAATATAATGTATTATACATAAGTGATGGTCCCTTTGTGGTCCCTGGGATGAAGGGGGGCAATACATTGTGCATAGCAACAGACGGGCTACAGCTACAGTAGAAATAGTCTATATATCATAATACAGTAGAGTGTGAGGAGAGTGTCAGGACAGGGCAAGTGTGTGTAATAAACTTGCAACTTTAACTTTTAGTTTGCGTGTGTGTATATATATATATATATATACAGTATCTCACAAAAGTGAGTACACCCCTCAC
>JANDJT010000164.1:18160172-18181654 GCA_024331685.1 Stegophilus panzeri | reverse complement strand
TATATTCTCTCATTTCTTTTATCTCATGATTTGACCTTTTGAATCATACTAAAAGTGATATTATCCTGTGGAACATATGCAGAGAAAAGTAGTCAAAACCTCAGCCTTGGTGGATAAATAAAATCTTGCTGATTTTACAGCAAAGCCAGATTATACTATAAAACCTTCTGATGGCTAGAATCATGGTAAGATTTTAAAAGAAACTTAGTGGTGCGTGACATATAAAATAAAAAATATTGTCAATTCACAGGGATGTGTGTATTTGCAGTGAACAAATCATCCCATTTCTGTGCTTATCTTCTGATATTCCTCGGGTAGAACAATTTGTCCTTGTCAGCCCCTGAACAGTAATTCTGCAGTTTACTACTTTTAAATTCTCTGCTGTAGTCTGTGTTACATTTCCAGAGGCCTGCATAGGAGAAAAGAAAAGATACCTGCAGGAAGACACAGTCCGATAGCTCCTACACTTACCTTCTGACTATCTGATGTATAGCTTTAGCTTTCAGGCAAAATGTTAGAATGCAGTTCTTTAGCTAAATCAAATTACCATGGCTTTCTCTGCCAGCATGTCTCCCCCCTCTACTCCCCTGCTTAGCCAGTGTCAGGGGTCAAAGTCAAACACAATTCTGCAGCTGTCACTCAAAACATGATGGGATGTTACTTAAACGGTGATCATATAGGCAAAGACCCATGAGAGAGAGCACGAGAGAGATAATTTTTTACTTTTATGGTTTCTTAAATGTATCAATTTCACATATTTACATATTTACATTATTTACATATTTACATATTTAAACAGCCTCAGACCCCGCACCCCACACCTTCCCACACAAAAATCCCTTCAGTCAGACACTGATTTCACTTTATAAATCCATAGGAAAAGACCATAGCCAGGATTAGAGAGTCTTCCATGCCGCTGATGTCCATTTTCTGAACCTGTATCTTCTGCGTGGTGAGAGTTCTCTTACATTGTCATTCCTTGTGGCATGTTGTGCTGATTTAACAACTTTTTCCTTATCAGGATTGTAACTAGAGATTGAGACATTGCTTTTTCCTTTGGTCATTTGTAAAAAGCAGTTAATCTGTCCTGTGCCTTATCAGTGTTGCTCAGTGCCTTTGGCTTCTCCTGCTGTTGTTGTACATGGTGAGGATCATCCTCATTGTAGACATTAGGGCCAGGGGCACTGCTAGCGCTATCACCTGAGCGGTGTTCGTGTCAGTGTCAGCATCGATGCGGGTGTTAGTGTTATCACTGAGTGCTGTATTTCAGTGTTGCTGTCATATTCATCACTGACTTTTTTCAGCTCGGACTCTGGTGTGTTGCTGCTCTGCGGGTCATTTACTTCAGGCCCTGATTCCCTGGTGTTCTCCCTCTGACGGTCCCCATGCTGCTGCTGATGCTGCTGTAACCCAGCTGAGTCGTCCACAGTGCTGCACGGGCAGCTCAGCCTATTATACCTGATGTCCCCACACTCAGAACATCTCAGGCATTCAGTTGTGGCAAAGACAGTGTAACTGCTGTTGCTGTCTTTGTCCTCGACGTTTACATCCAATGTTTCATCATGATTGTTTAGAAACATGCAAACTTGTACGCGGAACGACATGTTTAATTCCAGAGTTTCTGCAGCCGAGCAGAATGGTTGTCATGGGGCTGGCAAACTTTCTGAAGCAGGCCAGCTCCTTCATGTTCAGCTCGTTTTAATGAACATGGG
Source organism: Stegophilus panzeri (assembly GCA_024331685.1). Classification (NCBI taxonomy): domain Eukaryota; kingdom Metazoa; phylum Chordata; class Actinopteri; order Siluriformes; family Trichomycteridae; genus Stegophilus; species Stegophilus panzeri. The sequence goes on along the minus strand of JANDJT010000164.1, from coordinate 18,179,942 downwards.
GACATTGGAGATGACGACTCACATCACAGGGAGAGATAAAGGGTCAATGTGTATCATGTCACCTTTCAACCATATTCCACTTTCAATGAACGCACTGACAAATCTTTCCTTTTTCAGGAACACCACCACTGCTTTATTCATTCAGGAGGCAGACTAGATGTTCTCACACCTGACCTGCTCTCCCACCGCTAACAGAACCTCCTCTACCTGTGCTCCAGTCTCCGGCACACACCTCATTTATAATTTAATATTTAAATTAAAGAAAAGCAAAAAAAGTCAATCGTGCAGAAAACTTGCCAAGATGTCTATTTCATAAACTCTTGACACAATGGCAGATAATCACAGTGGCTGTGATGTACTTTTAACCTTTTAGTTACAGTACATTTAATGTCTAGGAAGCAAGTTATTTCCAATTATCACTTACGTTATAAACAGTCTTTCATTCACCAGGATCTTTTTTCTTTTATTTGAAGTTAATAAGACAAAAAAAAATGCAGCTTGTAATGTTACTGAGAAACTGAACACTTCTCTGTCCTGAATAATTTTTGATCTTCCATGGTGGAAAACTTTATAGACCTTTACGAAGAACTGACACTGGAGACTCCATTCACACATGTTAAATAAATGTCTCCATACAGAAAACTTCACCAAACTGACAATTATGAGTTGTTCACATTTTTATTTCTTTATTATTTGGCTACCAAAAATCAGCACCATAATCAGTGGCCACCTACACTACCCATCAGCCCCTGCACATCACATGACCCCACTGATTATACATACCCGTTCCTGATTGCACATAATTATCACTGAATTTAAGCCATGCTCTGTGTCCCAAATGGAATACTTATACTATATACTAAAAGTATGTACTCTTTTTGTGTAGAAAAAAGCAAGTACTGGAACATACTAACAAGTCATGTAATGAAAGAGAACACTGTCACCATAAACAAACTCCTCGTTGCATTTCAGCTTTTCTTCATTTGTTTTTCCTTATATAATTTACAGTAAACTATATCATTTCCTTGATTTATTTATCCACATTTCATTTACACCTCTCTAAAATGCATCCTTGAATTTGGTGAAGCAAACAATCACAAAACTCCACCTCCCTTGTGTAAGGAGGAGATGTAGGCAATATTAACTCAAAAAGTGTCCACAGGTCCACACTACCGGAAACAGTAGACCATCTGGGTACCTTTGGGACACTCATTTCAACATACTGCGATTTGGGACATACTAATTCTCATCTCGGGTACTATTTAGTACGGACAGCATGCCAATCAGGATGCAGGTATGGTTCTTGCAGGTTCCAAATCCTGAATAAAAAGTAATAAACATATTAGAACACGTGTATTAATATAAACTTGTGATTTGAATTACAGTCAACACTACTATCAGAGCTGCCGTTATAGAAAATTAATCAAAACTTGAGCAGTCACAATCAACAATGCTATGGTTAATGATTTTACTCTTCCATTCATTCTGCTTGATTTTAGGGTTATTGCTAAGAGAGCAATGGTTTACTAATTCAGTCAAAATCATTTTTGGTCAGATTAATTTAAAAAATCAACAATAGGATGAAACAAGAAAACAAAATTCATATTGAATGAGATCTTCCGCTGATGTGGAGCTCTGCTTATTGAAGAAATTATCATCTCTGCCCGCTGTCTATGTACTGAAAGTGCACATTTCCGCCAATCCTTTCATCTAACTAAATTAGCTTTCATTTATTATAGATGATAAACAAGGCTTAGATTCAACTTAATTAAAAAGTCAAATAGTTCTTTTAACACAATAGGCATTAACCTCATTGCAACTTTTCAGTGCTTTTGCTTTACAGACCAGAGAGGAAAGACACACAGACAGACAGAGGAAAGTAGGGGGAGATAAGATAAGTGAGATGAAGACAAAGAAATTCATTTTTTCTGTTCATTTATTCTGCTTATACACTGTATACACTTCAGCTGACCACACTCATTTTATTACCTGCTGAAGTATGCAATATCTTTGTATTTATATAAACTCACTGTGTAGATAACTTAATATTCAGCTCAATTACAGAGAGAAAGAGGGAGGGAGAGAGAGGGAGAGGGAGAGAGAGAGAGGGGAGAGAGGGAGAGGGAGAGAGAGGGAGAGAGAGAGAGAGGGGAGAGAGGGAGAGGGAGAGAGAGGGAGAGAGAGAGAGAGGATGAATGCCTGAGAAATTGCTAACGTGATTTTTTAGGACAGTATGGGAAGTCTTAAAGTAGAGCCTAGACATATAAGTGACATGTTCATGTAGATGCTGTAACTGTGAGATGTGGGCAGTGGTATGTGGTGTGAACTCTTGAGACATGTGGCTGAACTCTTTCAGTAGTAATTAATCAGTGGGCCTCCACACACAGGTTGCATCCCGAAGCCATGTGTGTTTACCGACCTTCTTCCAGGCCATAAATAAGCAGTGTCTATAAAGGAGTGATTTAGTAGAATGTTCCCACCACAGCTTCAGTCCCACTAGTCTGAACAGACTGTGGCCAGGGTGACATACACGCACACATACACATGGAAGTTTGTCCGTTGATTTCGACGGTTTTTCCATCATTGTCACCATTTTGGGGGGGATATTTCAAGTTTGAGATGAAGCAACGAATCTATGGATGCACAGATATCCAACAAGCCCTATGCGGGCACGAAATTTGTGACTGCAGTGTGGGCAGACAGGCTGTTCCCTGTATTGGTAAATGGATATTTCATTTCTGGCTTGTTTTCTGGTTTGGCGCTTCCTCCTTGCTTCGCCGATCCTTTTTTCCTTGAAGGCTGTGGTTCCTTGTTTCACTTCTTTACGCTAGGCATTGCGGTCTTGTGAGATAATTTCCCATTTGTTATAGTCACTATTGAGGTCCTTCATATTCAAATTAAGAGTATCATTGAAGCGTTTCTTCTGTCCACAGCGAGATCGTGATCCGGCTACAAGTTCACCATATAGGATGTGTTTGTGGAGACCTATATCCGACATGATGCTGACGTGACCGGCCCAATGCATCTGAATTTGTTTCAGCATTGCGAAGATGCTGGGTAGTTTTGTCCGCTCCAGGACTTCAGTGTCTGGTATTCTGTCCTGCCAGTTGATGTTAAGGATACGTCAAAGTCAATTGAGGTGAAAGTGATTAATTTTTCTGGCATGCCGTTGATAGACGGTCCAAGTTTCCGACCCATAGAGCATGGAGGACAGGACGACAGCCTTGTACATGCACAGCTTCACTGAGAGGTTGATTCCACGTCTACTCCAAACTGATGACCTTAAACGTCTGAAAGCACAGCTGGCTTTTGAGATTCGGGAGGTCATTTCATCATCTATTAGCACGTGCTAAGAAACAGTGCTTCCGAGATAGGCAAATTTGTCGACAGCAGATAGAAGTTGATTATTGACCCCCAACGCACGTTTTTGGTATGGCGTGCACAGAGCAGGTTGATACATCACAACTCTTTTCTCAGTGCTGATGGTGAGTCTGAAGTTGTCACAGGTGGCGGAGAACAAGTCCAGGCTTCTTTGCATATCCATCGCAATGGTAGCATTGAGAGCACAGTCGTCAGAAAACAGCACATGTTGGAAAGAAACCTTCGTCACTGCTTGGAGCCTTCACATTTTAAACAGTTTACCATCAGTGTGGTATTGGAGTTCAACACCAGGGTTCTCGTCCTTGTAAGCATCCCACAGCATAGAGGAGAACATGAGACTAAAGAGGGTTGGGGCAAGAACACAGCCTTGTTTAACACCGTTGTTGACGTGAAAAGGCTCAGATGTGACGCCATTGTCGATGATGTGGGCAAGCGTGCTATCGTGAAATCCTCAGACGATTTGAATAAATTTGTTTGGTCAGCCATTCTTTTGCATTATTTTCCACAGACCGTCTCTGTTCACCATGTCAAAGGCCTTCGTGGGATCAATATGTGCAGTGTATAGGATTTGTTCCTGACATTTTTCTTGCTATTGACGAACAGCGAGGATCATGTCCATGGTGCTCCGCTCTTTGTGGAAACCACATTGTGTTTCTGGCAGAAGGCCTGCTTCCAGATGGTTAGTAAGACCGTTGAGAAGAATCCTTGCTAGAATTTTGCTGGTGATATTCAGGAGTGAAATCCCTCGGAGATTGTCACAAATATGACAATTGCCTTTCTTCTTGTATAAATGAACGATCATTGTGTCTTTAAAATCATGAGAAATCCTGCCATGTGTCCAGATTTCTTGGAAAAGGAGAGTCAGTTTCGGAGAAGTTGAGCGCTGCCATTTTTCTATATCTCTACAGGAATCGCATTGGAGCCTGGCGCATTTCAATTTTACAGTTGTTTAACGGCTTTCTGAGTTCCTTCCAGGGAAGGGAGGAGATCCGGGGCATCGTTGACTAAACACACACACACACACACACAAACACACACACACACACACACACACACACACACTCCCTTTATTGACATGGCCATTAGAGAAACACCAATGCACTGACATGACAAAGTAATTTAAGTTTTTGTTTTATAAACAGTAATAAAAAGAAGAAGAGGAAACATGAACTAACAGAGAAAAAACACAAAGGTTTATAAAAATAATCATTTAGGTCAAAGGTCCATAAGAAGGACATTACAATTACTTTACAGTGAGGGAGGGTAAACAATCCAGAAAGGAGCCCCAATTTTTTTGTGAAAGTCTTTGGTGTTTTCCTAACATTAAAAAGGATTTTCTTGGGAGTGCAGTATGATTTGATTTTGTTGGTCCAGTGTCTTCTTAATGGGGGATGTGCAGATTTCCAGTTAATTAATATGCATTTGTTACCTGCGGTTCCAACCAGAAGGGTGAAATATTTTTTTATGATGAGAAGAATCTAATAGGTTGGTGTCAGATAATGGAGCTGAGGAGCAGGTTGAGGCAGACTTGTCAAGGTCGTGAAAGGGGAACAAGTATTGGGCGGATGCGCCGTCAGTCTTAGGTGTGAGCTGGTCATGGGATGCCTTGTCGTTGGCCTCAGACAGGAGCATGGCATGGGAGGCTGTCTTGTCCGCCTCAGATGTGAGCAGAGCTTGGTAAGTTGTTTCGTCAACCTCTAGCTCAAACATGTAATGGGAGGCCATCTTTTTGGCCTTGGGCGGGAGCAGAACTTGGTAGGCCGTGCCGTCAACCTCTAACTGTAGCAGAACTGCGGAGGCCGTCATGTTAGTCTCCAGCTGGAGCTGAACTTGGGAGGCCGTGCCGTCGGCCTCCAGCAGAAGCACGACTTAGTAGGCCGTTCCGTTGACCTCTGGCAGGAGCAGGAATTGTGAGGCCATCTCATTTGCCTTGGGCTGGAGCAGAACATGGGAGAACATGGGAGGTTGCCTTCTCGACCTCTGGCTGGAACAGAGAGAGGCTCCTGGAGAGACTATCCTGTTGCTCTCTGGCTGGAGCTCTGGTGCTGAGGTCTCCATGTTGACCTCAGGCTGGAGCTCTGGAGAGATGGAAGCCACCCTGTTTGCCTCTGGAGGGAGCTTGGCTGGAAAGGCCACCTTTCGGCCTCTGGAGGGAGCTTGGCTGGATGGGCTGCCCTGTCACCTTCTGGAGGGAGCTTGGCTGGAGAGGTCACCCTGTCGGCCTCCGACTCCCTCTCATAGTAAGTGGTGAACAGCTGAGTGGGTTCGGCCATCAGGCTAGCCCCTCCCCCAATTTTTAAAATTAAATTTAAAGTCTACTTACCTTAGATCACCCTTATGAAGCATACAAACTCGGCCACACTTCCCAGGCCAAGGTTGCCTGTGGTGATCAGGAGATCACAATAAGAGATCATAATAAAGGTGCAGTTATGAATTATACAGACAATAAGTGTTTTCGAGTTAAAAATAAAAATGACTACATAGCTCTGGTCTCAATCAGAGACAGTGGTAACTTTAGCCACATTAGCCGTGGAATCTGCTAACAAGCACATTCACAAAGCAGTCTGGTGTAAAATGATTCGCACGAACATACATGAATTTAGCTATTTTTTGGGGGCACATTTCCTTCAAAAATAAAACTTCTCCACTGACTCTTCAGTGGCTCTGATGCCGGGAGTACATGAAGACTCTTCTGCTCATTTTTACAGCCAACAACAGAACACTCTTACGAAACTGAGACATTCTTCTTATCACTGTAGCTGCTCCAGCACGGAAAACACGGCGGACTGTGTGCAGCTCACTATGAGGATCTATGCTAATAGGGCAGAGGCTGTCACCAGTCGTGGGCGGGGCTTGTTCCAATGTGACGTCACGTTGGAGAGAAAAATGAAAACGACTCATTTTGAGGCACTGTTTATGATTTATGGGGAATATAAAAAAAGGAGTGGGTGGATTTTTACCATTATAGAGTGGTTGTGGACACACACTGCCGACTCACATTTATGTTCAAACACCATGTGAAAGTGAATTTTGCATAATAGGTCCCCTTTAAAATGATTTGTTATTGGGCTGAAGATTACAGAAGTAATATCTCTTGGAGATTCTTGTTAAACAATGTTTTCAAGCAGTGACCATGTTGGAATATTGTGAAAAGTATGAGGGGTAATTTCTAATTTGAAAGTATTTAAAGAAATAATGTTTTGGGATATTGTATGTCTGAGATAGCAGATCAAAGCTCATTAAGGAATCATTAGTATACAAATCCTCTAATATACCTTTATACCTTTACTTGTCCACGCTTTTAAGGTATTATCCGCTATACCTGAAGTTATAGTGGGGTTCTCCCAAAGAGGTGAATGTCTAAGTGGAGTTACATGAAGTCAAAGTATTTGATGCGATTCTGCCCAAACAGAAAATGAATGGAGTATAACTGGATTCTTAGTGAATTTAGACAAGCTTCCATTCGTCTGCAAAGTGATTCAGAAACTCCTTATTCGGAAGGTCGTACATATCAAACAGATAACAGACGAATAACACCATTAATCAAGCAATATTATGTAATGATGCCTGTTGTGATCTTTGGTCAAAATAAAGAGGAGAGCCCTAAACCCAAACATGTCATGGATGCGGAGGATAATTGAAAATAAGTAATTAAATAGATAATAGAATCTCAATATTTATTCAGGGGTAGAAACATCTCTATCCTTGTCGTAGGCTTTGAGAAAGTTCTTAACTTCGGACGGTGTGGAGAAGACCTTTGCTTTTCCCATGTGCTGGATCCGAAGTTGGGAGGGGTATACGAAGGAATAGTAAATGTCTTGATCTCTCAAAATCTTACATGCGTTCTGCTCCTCTGTGCTAAAATCCGGGAAGAAGTGAATGCACCGATCAGAAGTACACCGCCTTATGTTCTCTCACAAATTGAAAGATTTTCTGCTTCTCTTTGAAGTTCAGGAATTTCGCCACGATTAGTTTTAGGAGTCGGTCTGTCCGATAATATTTTGCCTTTTCTGTGTGCTCTCTTGATTATCGGGGAGAACAGAAAGTTTTCCAGGCCAAGGATCTCAGGGAATAAAAAAAGTAGCCATGTTACCTCCCTCAGAAACACTCCAAAGTGTTTGATCTCCTGCTTCTGTTCTCCAAATCTTGCACTTTATCCTTAAGGTAGGAAACGTCCTTCTCCAAGCAAATAGTTATAGAACGAGTGTCCCACAAATCGTCCCCTGCAGCACTAACCCGATTTTGAACCTCACCCATTTGTTCAGACAGTGTTGGCATAGAGGTTTCAATGCAGGTAAATTTAAACTGAATGTCATTTGTCAATTTGTTTGCTGATATCTTCACTGGTTTAATCTCTTTCCAGAGAGTTTGCAATGAAATTTCGCCTTCTGGGTCAGCCATGTTTGTTAGCTTCGGGGGTATTCCTGCTCAGTTGTATTTTATGACCTTTCTGACGCAGGTTATATACTGCCATAAGCAGTAAAGACTTTTAAATAGGATATAAATCCAAACAATTATTTCGAAAATGGATATTACTGAAGGATTATCGACGAATAATCCAGCCAGAGGAGCTCACTAGTGCATGTCTAACCTTGCCACCTGCATCATGTGACCTTGCCAATGCATGCAATCAATTTAGCCAGACAAAATTTGATCCTGGATTTGTGGGGTGTTCATGAGCCTTTTTTTATCATTATATGATTTCCTCTAATGGAAGCTCATCGATTATTTCCTAGATTCAGAGATTGTGCTGTGGGCATTCAACCTACAGTACATCTACACTAATTTCTGCTGATTAAGAGACTTCTTTATTTAACTGTTCGTTGAAAGGTTCCAAGTATAGAATCCTTTGAGAATGCTAGAGTAGTTAACCAACCACAATTAACCACAAGTTAAGCAGTTAACCATCCATACCAACTACTGAGTAACTTTTTAACAAAAATATTTATAAAATAATAATTTTCATATAACATAATTTGATGTTCATTATTTTTTCTTCACACTTCTTAATCCCTGACACAAAAGGTCAAGCATGATATTTTAGCAGTATTCTTTTATTTTGTGTTACAAAAGTGTTTAAACATTAAGAATTAAACAGGTTACCTTTACAATGACAAAGTTCTGGAAGTGTCAGAATTTTTAACATTAAAATCTCCGAGCGTGACTGCTGCTATGACGCTTGTATAAAAAGAGGACAGCATAAAATTACATGAAACTTCTTAAATCCTTAAATTTGCTGAGGAGAAATGAAAACTAGTTTCTTGTGTGAAATTGAGTTGTTCACATTTACTCTATTGTATTTAATGTCATTTCTCATGTGTTGTCTAATATCCTAACTGAAAATGACAACAAAGACAAGGAATAAATTATGTGCAAGTGCACATGAAAAACATCATGTCACAGGAAAGTATGTGTTCTTCTCTGTATGTGTAGAAAAATTTGCACTTGAATGCAAGAATGCGCATATGCACGCATCCTCCATGCAACATCAGCAGTGAACCACGTACGAGTACAGTTAACACAGCAAAGGAAATGTTTTTTCTCCACTGCTTTTCAGGAGGAGACTCGATTTACAGTTGCCATGCCATCTCTGCTCCTAGCTATAATACATACACAGATACACAGTAATACCATTATAATATTATCATATAAATATTTTATTCCTGCTCCTCACCACAATCCCATGAGGGTAAACCATTCTTTCATCTACAAATGAGACATAAGAGACAAAGACAGAACTGGGGCAATAGGTCCCAGACAAACAGAGAGAAGTGAAAGACATTGTAGGACAAAAACCTGCTCTGGAGCATCAATCACTTATCCCTCCTTGGACATGATCAGTCGTTCCCCATGGGCAGGTTTAACAGTGGCACACAGAATATTTAGCAGCAGCAGCAGCAGGAGGCTTGGGGTATTGCATTGGCACAGGTGTCCATCTGCTTTACTGTGTCTCTTATCTTCACATAATTTTGGATTTGCATCTGAACTTCATAATTTTTCACTTACACTCAGCGTGTTTGGGCTGTTTATTGCATTGCTGTGTGGCTGACTCATGGCCCATAACCAACCTTTTCTCAAAGAGTTTTGATGCTGAATTTGCTCATTATCCCTGGAGTCAATGCTATCAAGAACACAATGCCTGCTGCATGGTCAGTAATAAGCTATTGAGCTATGGATAGCTGATGCAATCCTGTTAACAGTATTAGAATGGATCAGATGAATCGATCTGTATTCATTTGTTTCCTTATACCATTGTGTCATTCAGTCAGTACCACTGTCTGTTAATCTTGATGGGGTGTGTGCACTCTTCTTGCAAAAATCAGCCAACCCAGGCAAGACAGAGTCCACATCCATAATCACAAAGTATGTAGAAGTGTAGCGGTCATAAAGATTAGCTATATCCCATAATCATGGAAGGTTTAACTTTACCTGGCTGGCAGTTCACCCATTTCTAATCATTTTAACCTTGTGATGTCATGATGGGAGTCCAGAGAGACCGATACAAAATGCGGAACTTCTTTATTAGGAGACAGACACAGGGAACAGGCCCAGGGAAACAGACTTGGGGAAACAGGCTCAGGAATAAACACACTAGGTACCAGGGCTATCAGAAACTTAGTACAGCTAGGAAAGAAACTAATAAAAACATACAGTGCATAAACTGAACAATAACAACTGTGAGAACACAGAACCACGAACATAACCTTGATGCAATGTTCCAGCAACTAAGGACAAAAACCAGGGAACTTAAATAGGAGCACTAATTAATTCATGAAAATGAAACACACATGGAAATGGTTAAAACACAAAATGGAGGAAGACAACAGAAGAAGAAGTTCTGCAAGGACAAGCAGGGTGCCCTCTAGTGGCCAAAGATGGACTTGTCCCTGAGGGCCATGACATGTGAAGTTATGTCATGAGTGAACATCAGTCCTGGCAAGTAATTTTCTGTAGACTTGCACCATATTTCCATAATATGTGAAAACAAAGGCCTCACTCAATCTTCAGTGCTGTTGACTATCAAAGCTGCCTCTAAGCATTAGGTTCTCTTACTCCCCTTTTACATTCACCCAATTTTGTTCCAGTGTTATTTTCCCTTTAGTTTCCTGAAAAGTTAATGCAACACTGACCAGGTTCATCTCTCTCCCATCATTGCTATTCATTCTTGAATGGCTGAGCAAACACAATACATTTCTGCAGGCATTTGTAAAGCTGTCGACAGCCCGCATTGCCAAGCAGAGGGAATGATATTATTTCCATATTGATGTTATGAAAATGTCAGAGGCGGACTCCGCTTGTCTCCTCTAGAAAACAAGCAGTACATATCATCTATGTTGAAGCTATACTGTGAGTGCAGAATTACCTGGGCTGCACTATCAGAACTGTGACAAATGAGAGGCAAGAATTGTTCTTATTTATAAATGTTAAATTCCTAAGATATTATCATGTTTACCTACATACAGTATGCTTTCTGTTGAACATTTACACTTCTTTTTTTTTTATCCAAATAGGAGGAAACGCAAATGGGGTACTTAATGCAATCATAAACCAAAATACAACATTATTAAAGACCATCATTCAAGCATGGCTCAGGCATGTGTGGCATGGGAGGGCCCAGTGATTAGTAGGACAATGCTGCTGAAAAGTAATTGTCTGTTAAGGACAGCATCCAGATTGTTTGTGCAAGGAATTCAGCATTGTTCTTTGGGGCCAACCCCTCCACTCCCCCTCAGGCCACCAATTACTGAAACCACCTACATATCTTAGAGGCTAGGAGTAGCCTGTGCCAGTAAGTAGGAGGAAGACATACTGCTCAACCAAGGGACCAGTAACCACAGGTCTAAGAAAGGATATATGTACGGGTGACACGTGGATGTTGGGTGGTAATAGTGGTGTTTTCAGACAGAGCATGCTAATACTGTAGCACACATCAGAACAGGGTCAAGCCAGTAGAATAGTTATACGTAAATTCTGCCCAATTTATATTTGGCCCAATTGTATTGTACTTTGGTGCATTCTGTCAGAAGGTATGTAGCAATCTCTCAAGCTCCTGCTGATTCTGTGCATTTGACTGTAGATGATAGGCAGATTTAGGGCTGCATATAGTGTTTGGTGTTCGGCCATTGGTCTGACATTTGTGTAAATTTTCATCAGCTTTAAACTAAGATCAAGACCAAAATAGTCACTTAATTGAGAAAAAATTTATGGCATCTTCTCTTTGAAAAGTTTGAGAGAAATCCTCAGGCCAACTGAAAAGTTCTATGCTTTTTGTCAGATATACTGTACCTGTGGAGTTTATGGTAAAATTGGGACAATTGGGTTTTCAGTGGCATTTATGTGCATAATAGTTTGATGAGCTTGGCATAGCAATGTAGATAGTTATAGATAGTTTGCAGGTTTTACCATGAATTATTAGGCTTATGGAAGCTTCAAATAAGGTTGGGGTCAGGCAAAATAGTTCTCCCAAAGCCAAATTTTTCCAGAGCTTGCACTTATAAGTGCACCTATTGGTGAAAAGAGAAGACAGGTAATGTTTTGAACAGTTCCTCACAAATTAAAGTGTGAACAGTCCGGGTGTTTAGGATTGCTGTAATGAAAAAAAAGTTACACATTTGATATCCTATGATATGGTGGTATCTCGATAAAATGTGTTTTCAATACAGCAAAAATCATCTGAATATGTGTCTCAGGTTTCCATTTTCAACTCATTAAAACATTCAACCTTATTAAAGTACAATAATTGAATATTTATAATGACACTGTTGTGTGATACATTCAGACTCTCAGCAGCGTATAGTGAAAGAAAAGCTGTGCATTACAGTGTAACAAAATGAACATGGCTAATAGGCAGTAGCTGTCTGGCCAGGCTTTCACTGGTGTGCAGGGTTGCCAGGTCTCAGTGAAATGTCTACCCCAACTACATAAATAAATAAATAAATAAATAGGTAGATAGATAAGTAGATAAATAAATAAATAACTGAACAAAAACACCTAGCCCATTTTAAAAGGAAGGTGCCTTTTGGGGTTTTTTTTTTTTTTTTAGTCTTTGCACCTTAACTGATTTAATTTTTGCAACAATTCTTGTTTTAAAACTATCCCAATTTTGTGTAAAATCCTTCCAAACTTGTGATGCTTAAGGGGGTCTGAAGTCAGGCAGCCCTCTATAGCTCAGACAATCCTATGTTCTCCACTGTACTGAGTGGGCTCATATCTGCAGCTATGAACTTCCAATCACATACTGATTTAACCCGGTGTGTGTGTGTGTGTGTGTGTGTGTGTGTGTATGTTTGTGTGTGTGTGTGCGTGTGTGTGTTCATCTACGTGATGTACGTAGCTGTAGATGTAATGATATAGGTGCAGGCTAAAACGCTTGTATATGCTAGCATATTAACTCATGAAAAACAGTGTGCTTAGAAGTGTTGAAATACCTGTAGCCTCTCCTGATCTGAGACAACCAGGAAGTTAAATTTTCACAGGAGGGATAGTGGCCTTGATTAAATGTTTATTACACCTCACTTGAAAAAAGACAACTAGCCTACTTCATTATGCAGTCTGTTGAATGTATTGTTTGATGCGTCTCAGATTGAGAGCATTATTTTGGATGATATGATACAATATGCTGTAATGTTACATACGTACTTGTTATAGATAGTGAATGGAACTTGCTTTGATTGCAGAATGTGGACTACTCACCCTTGACCTGGGTGTCGATTCCCATGATTCTTGTTTTTAAGAACATGGAAGCATGTAACTGTTACACAGCTGGTTAGTCATGTGTTAGCCATTGGTCAGTTATGCTGCAGTAATAGCATAGTGCATGTTGGCCATGCTGTCTTAACTTGAATGGCTGGCACTTTTTCTGAGAAGACAGATAAGGGTATGTTCTGTTAGCTGGGTATGGGATGAGGAAGAGAATCCGAGAGGAAGGTAGGAATGTGATAATTTCAATCTTTAGTTATTCTCAAGTCCCAGTGGAACAAGCACCATAGAGCATTTTTATTCCAACTACTGAAAGCAAACAGTTCTTGCTTCAAGGGCTTAATCTGAAGCTGGGTGCTAGCCTTGTGTAATGTGCAGTTGCTCACCTCCCTCATGTAGGATGATAAAAGATCAAATAAATAATGTGGACTTGTCTGGCGTAGTCAAGTTAGCTTAGAATGAGTGAGAGAATGGGGCCACTGGTGTAATACTAGTGTCCTGCACATGGGTAGGCACAATTTGGGGTTCTAGAAGGTTGGAAATCATCAGAGGTGGTGTAACTGAGACACTACAACACACCTGAGATTTTGAGCTTCCAATGTTGACACCTGAATATCTTCAGTCACTGCATTAAACAGGTTAACCACATTGGCCATTTCACAAGTGTTTCCATTCACATCAACTGCACTGTGTTTGGAAAAGACTTAGAAATATACACGGTCAGAATGCTGATGGCTGAATGAAGTAACGTAGGGCAATGAGATGGGAGATGTAGCAGCAGCAGAGGTTAGAAGGCAAGGGGACGATGAACACTGGATACTCAGAGGACAAAAGACTGAAGGCATAACACCAGTACATTTTTATTTTTATATGCTTCATTAAAACACTGGTGTTAACCTACCATGCTCAATCAAAACTTGTATATGAACTATGGAATTTCATACAGTATTTACAGTACATGTCTGAGTGTACCGTTCCTGTTATCCAGCATAATCCCCATGAGCTATACCTTATCACATCTGCCCAGTACAGTTTGTCCTTTTATAGCTTCTGTCTACTTGTCCTGTTTTTTTGCTTATACTAGTGTTTAGGGAGGTGTCTTTGAATAAATTCAATTGTAGCTGTTACTGCACTCTGCTGTATGGTAAAGCTGCTGAAGACAGCATTCTAACTCACCTGAAAAATGGGCCTCCTGCCCACCTCCTGGGCTGGAAAAAAAACAAGAGTTACAATAAACCTACACATTTTTATTGTTGTCTCACATGGAAGGCTAGTTTCCATTAACAATCACAAAAGAAAGCAAACAAAACTATGAAAACTTTATATGCTTTGTTCAGATTTGAAAATTTGAATTATAGGTTACAGAATGTCCAATCTTTACTTGAACTTTCTCTTTTTTTCCAGAAATTCCACATACTGCATGAAAGTGTCCATGTCGCTAACTGTGTCAGAAAATGACACAGACCTGTGCTATAACTCTAAAATGAAGTATTTGGAGAAGGCTGAATTGAGTAAGGGGAAGGACATCCTCTGTCCTGACATAGATGACTACATCCAGCCTGGCAAAGACCCAGAGCTTGTGTGGTATAAGGTAAGAGTTTTGTGACACTGTGCAGTTATAAAGCAACTGAAAGTTGAAAAATAGGTTTGAAATGTTAACATCTGATTTGACCTCAACAGTATAGTCAGTGTCTATTTAAACGATCGTGTGAATCCATGTAATGCAGTGCAACAGATTACACATCTCTCTCCGAATGGAATGACTTTCCCATCATACACTACTCTGCTGTTCCTTCTACTCATATTAGATATGTTACACATCACATTTTGAGGTGATAAAGTGTAAGAAGGTGATACGAGTTTATCTAGCATCTGCCAACAGCTCTGGTGATCCCTAGAACACATTTGAATATTGTTACTCTGAGTATAGTGAAGGCGAGAGAAAGAAAAAGAGTGAGAGAGATTCCCAGGCCAGCACTCAAAACTGAAAACAGATCTGTTGTCAAAACTGTCACTTCTGAAGTTTTACAGCACTCATTGTACTACAGTCACTCAGAGACCTCACACTTCAAGTCAATTTATGAACATGTCAGCTCAGTGAAATTTGTATGTAGGGCTATCATGAATGGCATTTTCTATAACACTACTGTGTTTCACTCTGTCTGTCTCCTTTCTCTCAAAAAAAGGAGTGTAAACCCAAACAGTGGCGACAAAGCATTGTAAGGAGGAAAGATATGCTTTCGATTAAGGAAGTGAGAGAAGACGACATTGGAAATTACACCTGTGAACTAATATTTGGAAACTTTCTGGTTCGAAGAACCACGGAATTATCAGTCACAGGTAAGACATGCTGTAATATATATGTTTTTTATCCATTTGTGTTTTTCTGAGTTGTCGACTATGACCACATTAGTATATTATTAAGATTGCCTTTTTTAATTGTTTTCATATGAGATATTGTTAATGCTCTGATGGTCTTGCATCTTACCTCTTGTTCCAAAAAATCAGTGTCTTATAAATGTATGTGTTCAGTAACAGTAACTAAGGCATTTACTAGTTTAGTGATTCTCAAAATGTTAAAGCATAGCCAGTATTTCCCTTATTTTCCTTTTCTTACAGTGGTGTAAAACACTATCCACTATTATCAAAGCTATTATAATTATTATTTAGTTATTATAGTTATTAATGCTGTATGTCTGGTCACTTGACTCCAGTGGGTTTAAGCCAGATCTCAGTACCTCAGAACATGCCACCCTATTGGTGGAATGTTCAGAAATGAAAAAAAAAAAAAAAAAAAAAAGCTCTATGGCTTCAATAAATAGCCAAGATATTATTATACACATTTAATTAAGTAGCTTAATATTTTAATTGTTGGACTATTTAAAATTTTAAATCAGTGGGAATTTATTTTACAATTAAAGGAGTCCCTTGTAAAAAGTTGCTTGCTGAGAATCTCTGGACTAGTTGATGAGATGAGAGGACAGTTCAACAGTATCATCTTTATAACACTCTGAAATCAATTCAGACATTAGGAACATTGATATGAATTACACAGAACAATCAGTAAAAGTTTAATTTAGTATAAATAGTTAAAACCTCTTAAGCTAGTCCTTATGTCTGTCAGTTGGAGCGGCTAAAATACTTTTATTTACTGTTCTACTGTATGCAAAGATGCTGACGTTTCCCCACTTTTAAGACACTGTGTTGGGTTGTAGTCTGAACTGCTAGAACCAAAACATCTAAACATCTAGAGTGAGAAACAACATCTAACTCGATTACAAAGTCAACAAAGATGGCAGAAACTGATCTATAAGGTATTATACAGCTGCCGCAACACGGCTGGATCAACCGTTCTTTTTTTCTGTTTGTTGACCAAAGAAACTAACTTTTTGTTAGTTAACAATCTCCAATGCTTACAGAACAGAAAAGGAGTGATTGTTTATATACAGTAGTGACTTCATTCTGCCTGCAGGATTTTTCCAGAAAAGGAATGATTGGAGGTTATTTTAATGTGATATCTGACTTTCAGTGATGATGACATTGGTATTGCTATCCTATAATTATAGTTACAAAAATAACCTTACAACCAATTTATCCTGTATTACTGGCAACCACGTATAGATTTTCTCCCCAAAACGTTTATTTATACCTGGTAGCTTTGAGTTCTCCACTACAGAGCCAAATAATATAGTTACTAAATACTGAGTTTGATCTCATACAGAGTTAATGCTTGACTGAGATATTTATTGAGCTGTGTGTAAAGCTGTGAAAAGCTCCAGGCCTTATGTGTCACGTAGTTGATCTAATAAACACACTATAACTTGGTTTGTATTTAAAAAGAACACATGGGAACATTTTTTATAGTTATAAAGAAAATTTCACTGCCAAAACACTGCCATCAATTAAGTCCAAGACCTCATTTTTCCTTTCTCTGGAGTAAGATGTGAGCAATGTAATCAGGATGATGACATTGTTAATGCTCCCATATTGCACCAGTTTCTGCTAGCTGTAATTGCTAAGCAGTGGAACAATTCATTAGATACTTCAGCAGTTCTGCTGTCTCAACTTAGACCATAATGTCAGAATAATCAGAAGACATGTAATTAGTGATTTGCTGCTTCTTATGTGAGTGGCTGAAAGCTGAGGCATACCTGCTTAGGCTTTCATGTGTATACAGGTAAATACGACAGGTGTTTCGAGTTGGTAATTACTTAATCTTATTGTTGCTGACGAGTGAAACTGAAAAGGTGAAACTGATTGTTTCCTTCAGCTCCTTCTGTCGTGTTAACTTTCTTGTTTTAACAGTCATAGAGCAATTTTTTTATGTTAGGCCAGCCTTTGACATTTATTTATTATTATTATTTTTTAATGTCTTCATAAAAAACTCAAACATGGTATTTCAGCTGTGACTGACTGATTGTCTGCTGTCTCGGGAGTAATTAAACCTTTCCACTTTAAAAATTTCACTGCTGTTATTGCATGAATGAGAAAACTTTCATTGCAGTCCGTGGTCTCCTTTTGAAAAGAACATGGTGTAGAATCGACTGGATAAAATACAGATTTAAGGGGCCTTTGGACAATATTTTAGCTTGTGTTACTGCATTTTCAGTTTACTTTCATATTTAAATGTATAGGTGTACATACAGTGCCCTCCACTAAAATTGGCACCCTTGATAAATATGAGCAAATAAGGCTGTGGAACATGATCTTTATTGTTTAACCTTTTGATATTTTGTTCAAGAAATTAACAAAAATACTCTGCTCTCATGGATTTCAAACAATTGCAAATACAACAGGTTTACCTGAATGATTAAAAAAAAAGTCTTTGTTAAATATAGGTGTGCAACAATTATTGGAACCCTTATGAATTCATATGAGAAAATTATATTTGAAGTATATTCCCATTAAAAAAAAAAAAAAGTTAGTACACCTGGGTGACTAGGAACAGGAAATTGTTCAACCATGACTTCCTGTTTCACAGGGATATAAATATGAGGTTGTTGAGCTTTACAAAATGGGAAGTGTCTATAAGAAAATAGCACAAGCATTGAAAATGCCCATTTCCACCATCAGGGCAATAATTAAGAAGTTCCAGTCAACTGGAATGTTATGATGTTATGAATCAACCTGGAATTGGACGCGTGTCTATATCGTCTCAAAACACTGTGAAGAGGACGGTTCGAGTGGCCAAAAAATCTCCAAGGATCACAGCTGGAGAATTGCAGAAGTTAGTTGCTTCTTGCAAAAAAATGACTCGAGACATGACTTGGACTTGAAGACAGAAACTGGTGAAAAACACACGAGTTTTGGCATTACTGATTACGTTCTCTCTTTACTACCCCACACGACGGCATCAAACAGCATATTTTTATATTCATTCCTCATTCATTCATTCTGTATCAGTATGTGCTGCAGCAGCAAAGATCACAACAATTCATCTCTAAACACACCAAGCCTGCTTTATTATATACACGCGTGATGCATCGGAAGGCACGTGTTCATCACCCATGGGAAAAGTTCTGTTATAAAAAAACAAAAAAATCCTGCACACTAACAGTACTTGCACACATCAAAATAGCTTAATTCACAATGTTTCATTCCCATGACCTTCATCAGGCATATACAAACAATCTGTTCAACACAAGCTCATTTAAAATCAACACATGACCAATCACTGCAATTATCCATCATTACCAATCACAATCAGTGATGTAATACATCATTGTAACCACATCATCATATAAAAGCGTTACATCAAAAATTTTACAAATCACCTAGACAAATGGACATAAACAAATAAACATAACTCTATAGCATCACATTAAACAATGCTTCATGGTTCATGCCCATAGGTGATAAAGTCTGAAGAGTAACAATCCAAAATAACTCACATCTCTTTAACAGCATCTCTATATCGCCCCCTCTCTGTGGCACATTCACTTTTTCAATACCACAAAAGCATAAGATGGAAACAAGAAAGAAAATGGACCGCAACAGGATAATTAACATCCTTTCTTCTTTCTTCTCTTATGTTCACTAATTCTGTGTTTTAGTTGACGTGATGTTTTCCCAGCATAACCGAGACCGCAAGGACAATGAATCAGATAGACAACATAAGTGGAGGAACAAGTAATGACCAAATTAATTTTATATTTTTTACCAGTTGGATGACAAAAAAGGTATTATTTTAAATGAGATTGTGTTGAATAGATTGTTTGTATATGCCTGATGGAGGTCATGGGACCGAAACGTTGTGAATAAAGATATTTTGATACCTGTGCAAGTATTTAGTGTGCAGATTTTTTTGTTTTTGATTTTTGACCTGGTTTGTTTTCTTTTTCCGTACGTACCTATCGATCACCTGCGAGGTAATTTGCGAGGTAATGCAGTGTGCGAGGTAATTTGCGAGGTAATGCAGTGTGCGAGGTAATTTGTAGATTAAAGGTTATGTTATGTAAATGAACATTAAACGATAACAATATAGACAAGTCTTACCTTGTGATAATCTTTGTGTCATTTAATTTGAAAAGCAATCAATTAATCCAGAGGGAAGCGGCGGTGTTTCATCATGGTCAGGGGCTTGCTTGCTGTCCATTTTCAGGAAGTACTAATGTTTCCAACAGGAAAGCAGAATGTCCATTTGTCCATACCACCACCCCCCCCCCACCCCCCCAAAGTATTAGTTACCAT
>JANDJT010000164.1:18147715-18159513 GCA_024331685.1 Stegophilus panzeri | reverse complement strand
ATCTTGGCAAAAGGAGCTAGCACAAAGTATTGACTAAAAGGGTGCCAATAATTGTTGCACACCTATACTTAACAAAGATATTTTGATAAATGTGTGATTTGTTTGCAATTGTTTGATATCCATGAGAGCAAATAATTTTTGTGAATTTTTAAACAAAAGATCAAAAGGTTAAACAATAAAGACAAATTTGCATAGCCTTCTTAGCTCATATTTACCAAGGGTGCCATTATTAGTGGAGGGCACTGTAGTCTAGATTATTGCAGGCTCTGGAATAGTTATTGCAGGCTTACATTGATTGTCAGCTATGTTTGGGCTATTGAACAATTTTTGCACATTAGTTGAATTAAAAAAATATTTATTTACTGAACCAGCTTGGTTAAAATCACTAAACTGTTTCAAATCCTTGTATCCATGTGTCTGGGTCAATTTTTCACATTTTCTAGTATACCTATTTCTTAAGACTTTACTGAACTGAACTTTTTGGATCTCAAACACAAGTAAATTGATAAGAATTTAAAATCTTGTTACTATGAAGGAACAACAGGCCTTTATTTGTCACAGACACATTACAGTACAGTGAAATTCTTTTCTTCACATATCATGGTCAGCAATGATACGACACCCCTGGAGCAGAGGGCCCAATAGTGGGAGCTTGGCGGTGCTGAATCACTGAGTTACCACTGCCACAGTGAAAAGACTTTGCCTATGTTTATAACCTAATCTATTTCTGAAAAAAAAAAAAAAGAAAAACATTATTGGCAAATTTTAAGCATTAGCAAGTTTACAATGAGAAATGAGTTAACTCACTTTGATTATCAGCATCATCATCAGCAACAGTCTCATCACCTGTAATAAAAGTCACTTGCTGCCTTTAAACACAAATCTCATTTCTCAAGTCAAAATCTAATAGTTTTCCACAACAACAACGGGTGTTTCCCTGCCCACTACACGTGATGCAAAGACTGCATTAGCCAAGCACCACTCATTCTCTCTCTCTCTCTCTCTCTCTCTCTCTCTCTCTCTCTCTCTCTTTCTCTCTCTCCAGAATGGTTCACATTTTTCATGCTGCCTAGCCACAATGCCTCAATGTACACAATAGCAGCTTTTAAAATGTCATGTAACCAATGCAGTGAATAATTACCATTTACACCTTATCGACAGTGCTATCGAAAAGGAGGGACAGAATTAAAGATTATCTATCACAGAGAATATTCAAACCTACACTCAGATCAATTTTCATTTTGTTAATGCATTGATTCCTGGAATATTAATTATAATTGCAGGTTACACGTCAAACAAACAGTCTCAAATTTACTATTTCAAGATGCCCCAGGTTTTTTGTTAAAGGCCAATTTCAGCACTAAATATTGTTATTCATAACACCAACTACAATCTTTTGACTTATTATATTTTCCATTTTTTCTATTTTATAAGCCAGCAGAAGAGCACTTATTATTATTATTATTATTATTATTATTATTATTATTATTATTATTATTCCTAATAGCAAAAACATGTTACAAATTTCAGTCAGTGGTGACTCAAAGTTGTCACATCACAGCAAACCAGTGACTACATTTCCCATCCTGCACTCCTGCCTACAAACATGGCCACCATGGACCGCAGTTACCAAAATACTCGCCTTCATTCTAATCACACACACCTGAATCCAATTCACAGCACAATCACAACCACAGGTTATAAGGACTTTCTGTGCATTCACTCTTGGCAAAGTATACATGCAGTTGTCCTGTTGCTGTTGTTACCAAGCCTTATATCGTGTTTGTTTATTTTGGTTTTGACCTTGTTCTTGTTTGCGACCTCGTCTTTTTGCCTTGCCTTGTTTGGACTGTTTGCCTGACCTCTGTCTGTCTTTGTTTATTGATTTCTGCCTAATCCTTTGGACTTGTGGTTGTTGTTTCGTTAAACTGTCATACCTGCACTTGCTTCCGTCTCAGCCTCCATAACGTGACAAAAGTGAGGCCCAGAGAGTTTTCCTTCTTGTTATATTCTAAATGAATCTGCCATTTACCAAGACAGGATATGATTGCCTCTAGGTTATTTAAATAGCTTTTTTGAGGGTCACAAATGAGAAATGTTTGACATGCACAGCGTGGGATTTTAGCAGCATGAGTTGTATCATGATCTGCCAGGATTTCATTACAGAAATCATAGTAACATTCACTATGTGCATATTCAGAACATTAACTTCCAACTGTAGAGCGAGAACTAAAATGTGCCTGTAGAATATATTCACTCAACTTTAACACAGGTAGACAGTGTGTAAATGTGTAGATTGTTATTACTACAAGGTACAGAGTAAGAGATATATGTATTTTCACATTCATAATTAGCATTTCTGCTTTCCTGTTGGAATTAAGGCTGTGATTTGATTTGGAAATGCTGATCATTTTTCAACTCCATAAAATGATGTAGTTTAAAACCTTGAATTGGTGTAGAGATGAGTAATGGTTATCCTACAGGGCCACAGCACAGCAAAGTTTAATGCTTATTCTACTTTCAAACTTCAAAAAACTTGGCACAAGTAGATGATAAATAGGATTGGGTGTATTAGAGCTGGGACAGTGCCAGCATGTATACTGATACAGAGCTCCAAAACTAGACATCATTTTTGTACATTAGCGATATCGGCATGTTTTAGCAGTTTTTTTTCCCCCCAGTTTTAAAACATTAAGCACATGAGGCCCTGGGACCCACAATCTGTGCTCATGATTTCACAGAAGTCAGGTCATAATCCACAAAAAATGGGAACACTGTAACATCTTATAAAACACAAATATGGTGAAGTACCTCATTTATATATTAGCTGCAAAAAAAAAATCTTATGTGCACATAATACAGTGTGTGAAAAAGTTTTTGTCCCCATTCTGATTCTCATACTAAATAGTTTTATATCTTCAAATGAAATACAATATAAAAGAAAGGCACCTTGAATACAAACAATACAGTTTTTATTATTATTATTTTTATTTAAGAATAAAAAGTTATCCAACACCCATCACCCATGTGAAAAACTAATTGCCCTCCTTAACCCTCCTATTATGTTATGGGTCAATTTGACCAATTTCCACATTTGACATGTCTGAAATACTAGTTAATCGCTCTTTTTGTCTTTGACATTTCCTCATTTAGGGTCATGAACTTATATGCAAGTATTTTTTTCTTTTTGTGGTCTCCGACAAACCATAATAAAGGTTTACTGTTTTAAGCTGTTCTTAGCTGTTTTTTGTGCATTTAATCTGAGGAAGTCATTTTGACCCATAACATAATGGATGTATCTTTTTTCAACATAATAGGAGGGTTAAATTAAAATCTGGTTGTGTCTGCTTTAGCAGCACTAACTGCAACCAAACACTTCCAATAACTGGAGATCAGTCTTTCACTTACTTCTAGGACTAGGATTTACTCCTACGCTTTGGATCGTTGTCTTGCTGCATAATCCAGTTACGCTTGAGTTTCAGCTTACGGACTGAAGACCAGACATTCTCCTTTAGGATTTTCTAGTAGAGAGCAGAACTCATGTTTCCCTCAATTATTACAAGTTGTCCAGGCCCTGAAGCAGCAAAGCATCCCATCTTCAGTTTGACTTTCAACACCATCATGCCTGAACTGCTCTCAAACAAACTGACGCAACACTCCGTTCCCACCCCTCTCTGTCGGTGGATCACCGGCTTCCTGACAGACAGACATCAGTGAGTGAGACTGGAGAAGCTCATATCCAGGACCCTCACTGTCAGCATTGGTGCTCCTCAGAGATGTGTTCTGTCTCCTCTGCTCTTCTCCCTGTTTACAAACGACTGCACTGCTTAGGACCCCTCTGTTAAACTCCTGAAGTTTGCAGATCACACCACAGTCATCGGCCTGATCCGCAACGGTGAAGAGTCTGCATACAGACGGGAGGTTGAATGGCTGGCTTCCTGGTGCGGTCACAGCAACCTTGAGCAGAACACGCTCAAAACAGTGGAGATGACAGTAGACTTCAGAAGGTACCCCCCTGCACTCCCCCCACTCACCATCATGAACAGCACTGTGGCAGCAGTGGAGTCATTCAGGTTCCTGGGCACTACCGACTCTCAGGACCTGAAGTGGGACACTAATTTAGGCTCCATTTTGAAAAAGGCCCAGCAGAGGTACTCAGGACCTTGTGTACTTCCTTCACCAGCTGAGGAAGCTCAAGCTGCCACAGGAGCTGCTGATAGAGTTTTACTCAGGCATCATTGAGTCTGTCCTGTGTACTTCTATAACTGTCCGGTTTGGTTCAGCTGCCAAATCTGACAGAAGGAAACTACAACGAACTATCAGGACTGCTGAGAAAATTATCTGTGCCCTCCTGCCCAACCTCCAAGAACTTTACACCTCCAGTGAAAAAAGCTAAGAAAATCACTTTGGACCCCTCGCACCCAGCCCACTTTCTATTTGAACTATTTCCCTCTGGTCGGCACTACAGAGCACTGAGCAGCAGAACAGCCAGACACAAGAACAGCGTTTTCCCTCAGGCAATCTCCCACCTGAACACTTAAAACTCTAACAGGGTCTCTTCATTGTGCATTTAATGCAACAATAATTTAATCCCTTTAAATAATTATGAAAGTTCAATGAAAGTGGAATGAATGTACAACGGTATATAATGTTATATACCTTTGTACATTCATTCCACTTTCATTGATTCTTTCATCATTCACATTCTATACTTCCATTTGCACATATCTGTACACACATAATCCTATCTATTCTTGCTATGTCTTTAGTACTGTATTGTATTATATTTAATTTTATTGCTTTATTTTTAGATATATTGTATGATATTAAATTTTTTCTGCACTGGAAGCTCCTGTCACCAAAACAAATTCCTTGTGTGTGTAAACATACTTGGCAATAAAGCTCATTCTGATTCATGCTGTTGAAAATGTTTTATTTAAGTGTAGATGTGATTGAACAGGGTTTGCAGTAATCAGGCCTGGTTGTGTCTAGTCCAGCTGAACCCCATTATGAATGCAGTTTCATAGATTTGGGGAATTAGTAACTATGGGGCAAATACATTTTGTTATTGGATAACTTTTTGCTTCAAATAAATAACATTATCATTTAAAAACTGTATTAGGTTAAATATATATATAAGATTAAAAAAGCGCTATATAAGTGCAGACCGTAGTACAAGATATACACAAAAAAACAGAAGAAATTAAGGTGTGGCAAATATTTTTTCCCTGCACTGTCTACTACCCAACATTTTCACACTGGCTCAGTATCACCTAGAATTCACACTAAACTAAAAGCACCGTGCTTTCTGGTCACATCACACATGCTCAGTCCATGCCACCAACACGACAGGAAACTGACTAAAATTACATTCGGGCCGCCGTATTTACAACACAGTCCACTTAAACATGACAGAGTTCCTACAGCATAGAAAGTGGAATTGTGGGAAGTGTGTCAATGCATCTTTATGTACTTAAACAGAGACAGAATCGACTCACATTGTATGCACAGAGCCTTTGTGGATTGAAATGCTGGTTAAAATGGATAGTGTATCTGCAGCACGTGACCCACTTCAGAAATGTGTCCAGTGTTAATTGGCCTTTGCTTTAATGCATCACAGTGCAGCAGTCTTTGGAGAGTTGATGGAGAGCATGTGTGTTCTTTGTGAAGAAAAGCCCTATGATTTCAGCTGCTGTAAAATATTATACGGTATGATTAATTTTTGACATCATTATAAAACACAAATATGATAAACTGACTCCTAACCATGATCAGATTAGAGGATAGATGCACATATAATAATAAATGATTATATGTATACGTTTTTGGCTCTTCAAGGGCTCAGGAAAATGCTGATGTGCCCTTGGCAGAAATTGAGTTCACCAACCCTGCTATAAAACATACAGGACTGAACATTTGAAGAGTTAGAAAAAGAGTTCCACGTGGAAGGAAATGGACATATTTATGCATTTGCATTAATTCAGATCATTTTGAGCATTACTCTCTAGAGCAGTTTCCAGAAGGGAAGGAAAACGTAGACGTACAAGTGTTTGTAAACTGGGGAAGGCCATACATAATAAAAGTACATTGACCTTGTCAGGCATGGACAGGGGTTTGGATGAGAATGCAGGTTTTAATGATGCAAATGGCAAAGCAGACAAATTCAAAGGGCAAAGATAGAGTCAAAGTCATAAAACAGAGTCAAAACATAAAAAATGGTTCAGGTGATCAGGCTAGAATAGGCAAAGCAATTCAATAAACTAAACAAACAGGATCAAAACTAGAATAGAGTGAACTCAATTGTAAAGGCTTAGTAACATCATTAGTGATTAGCTAGGAGTGATACTTCACAGTGAACTGATGGATCTTGTGACAGATCAGATGATACGTCTTGTAGTTTGTTATTGGTTATATATAACCTCAATATTTTGGCTCAGGATAGTCCTAGCTCCTTGGAACAACAACTGATCTCTAGAGCACATTACAAGGTACATGAAACATTTCTTGTTCTTACACTCAGAACTTAAGTCCAAATGTAATGCTCAAGATTGCTCACAGTTCCACATTTAGGGTCAGTGTATAATGGGCAGGCGTGGGGAGTAACGAAATACATGTAACGGCATTACACAATCAGGATACAAATAACTGGTACCTGTAATCCGTTACAGTTACATAAAAAAAAGTCATCAGATTACAGGTACATTTTGTAAAAAAATGGGAATACGATCAGGATGATTTTTTTTTTTCATTTAAAACCAAAGAAATGAATCTTTTGACATAACACAATATAGACAGCTGCTTGATTATAATTCTGGTTCTTGCTTGACAGTTGTGCCTCACATAAGCAACCTTCTGGTGCATTTGGTAGAAATGAACTCAATTTGTTCTCTGAACAATGCTTTTGTTAGGGTGACCATACATCCTCTTTTTTCCGAACATGTCCTCTTTTTTGGCTCTTAAAAAAGTGTCTAAATTTGAGAAAATGTCCAGGATTCAGCTTTAGTTTCATTATGATGTGTTTATGGTCTAATACTGCAACATGTGCACATATTTGCATTGCTTTAACCCCTCATTGTAAGTCCCACCTTCTCGCACACAGATTGGTCGATTATAAAAGGTTTGCAGCAACTATTGGCCAAATTCCTACCTCTCAACCATTATCCTCCTCTCAGTAAATGAGCAAAGGTGAAGGTTGTGTACTTCATTAAACAGTTAAACATTAAACAGTAGCAGCAAATGACAGCTGTCCTGAGTCGACACAATGGCCATGGCTATATAAGGTCATTTGTAATTTCATGTTATCATATTGCTAAGTATTACATGGTCATTAAAATGTGTGAATGATGGCAGAAGGTTCACTCGTGGCATCTGATATTTAATTATTCCACTGACATTCAAAAGAATGTAGGAACAAATGTCAAATGTGGGCAGAGCGAAGCCAATTTTATTTATGTATATTTATGTGATGCTAATAGTGTGTCTTTTTTAGTGTATTAAAGTCTGCATTCATAGAAACATGGTTTTGAATGCTATTTTTACAATCCCCCCCTCCCCAATTAAATAAATTAATTAATAAATTAATTAATAAAATAAAAAGTTATACTCTTTTTGGAAAACCAGAATATGGTCTCCCTAGCTTTTGTGATGTAATGTTAAAATAAAAGTATTTTAGATCATATTGCTGTTCCCTTGACTTTAGTTACATATGTAACCTTGAAGTCATGGATGGATGAAAAAAAAAAAAAAATAATAAAAAACTCCCAGAGACATATCTCCCTGCAGTTCTCGCCTGGTTTCCCACTGAAGCTAAGCAGCATTGAGCCTGGCTAGTACTTAGATGGGAGACCTCCTGGGGAATTAATGAGGTGGTATTAGTGAGGCCAGCAGGGGGGTGCTCACCCTGTGGTCTGTGTTGAGCCTAATGCCCCAGTATAGTGAAGGGGACACTATACTGTAAAAACAGCACCATCTTTGGATGAGACCTTAAACCAAGGTCCTGACTCTCTGTGGTGGTTAAAAATCCCAGGACACTTATGGTAAAAGAGTAGGGGTATAACCCTGGTGAAATTCCCCCACTGGTTCTTCTCTATCACCCCCTAATAATCTCCAGTGTGTAGTGGACGTTCTGGTGCACTATGGCTGCTGTCGCATCAACCAGGTGGATTCTACACACTAGTGGTGGTTGAGGAGATTCCCTCTGCCCCTGCCCCCTACTATGTAAAGTGTTTTGAATTTCTAGAAAAAAAAGCACTACATGTAAATGTAAGGAATTATTATTATTATTATTATTATTATTATTATTATTAAATTAATAAATGGTGGTTTTGCAATGCTAATACAAATCACTCAGGTGATCTCTCTCTCAGTCCAACTCACTTAAGATGGACTGACTCATTTTTCCAATCTCCATAGCTGAAGAGTTCACCTTCACTTCTCAAGCATGATGCTTTCTCCATCATCACAGTAACAAGAGGTGAATGTTCAATTTAGTGGTCGTTTAGACTTTTTGGGGTGTCTTCGGATCATCCATTTCACTAATAGAAGTATAATTTCAGAATATTTTCACCAGCTCAGCTCAGGATTTAGAGGCCAGTTTATGCACAGAGCAGAGAGAAAGAGATGGAGTCAGAGAGAAGATAAGAGAGAAGCAGGCCTATGGCTGGCAGAGCCATAGCTCATTATCCCCTTTGACCTCGGTGTGTTCTGTCCCATCATACCAAAATACAAGGAATAA
Organism: Stegophilus panzeri; assembly: GCA_024331685.1. Classification (NCBI taxonomy): domain Eukaryota; kingdom Metazoa; phylum Chordata; class Actinopteri; order Siluriformes; family Trichomycteridae; genus Stegophilus; species Stegophilus panzeri. The sequence continues at coordinate 18,150,779 of JANDJT010000164.1, read as the reverse complement.
GTAATACAACATATATAGAGACAGAGCCATAAACCGGTTATCATGCACAGTATATGAAATAGAATACACGAATGAATATGTAACTTTAGCAAATAAATACAGAGTCAGATGGAAATAATTAAAAACCAACAATTAAAGGTAAATATTTTCTTCAATGGACACACACTACAATCTTATAGAATTATGTTTTACTACTGAAACATAGCAAAACATACCAATACCAGACAATACCAATGACAATATAAGAAGTGCTACCTGCATACAAATTTAGCTGATTTTAATTCCGAACTATTTTTTCCCCCAATCATCTGTTGTCATTCTTTGTACCAAGGCTATTTTTAGCAATCAGTCAACCAACCTCTTTTTCATTCCTCTTAAATGAGATAGGTTGTTGAGCCATACTGCAGTAATTGATTATGTAGGTCTAAGATTAAGAAATTGAGTGAAGTATTGATCCACTTTATGCTAGGTTTAGCCTGGGGAAGATCAGAACCTTCTCAATGTTCTTTATGTTGCACCTCTCGCAGTACTCTGCATTACTCAGACTAAATCCAAAGAATTTACATTTACATGCAATGCACATACAGAATACAGACTTGGATAGATCTTTGTTTATTGATATATTCTATTGAATCATTTGAAAAATGTGGCATGTTGTACATGCATATTGAATGTGTTCTTCACCTCAGGAGGCTGCTCTGATCTCTCTCTCTCTCTCTCTCTCTCTCTCTCTCTCTCGTTCCACCTGTTATTACTGAGGTCATTCCATGCCTTTTGCTCAGGTTGACTGATTACCATATGAAGGATTGTAGAACATAATTGCTCTTTTAATTGTTAGAGTATAATTTGGTGACTAAAGTGGCCCTTTCTCTGAAAAGAACTACAGAACTCGAATTCATTGCAAGACGTCCTTCGTGTGACCATATTGGGATTCTTTTGTGCTGCCTTTGGTTATTATAGAGTGTTAGATAAGGGCTATTCAGTACAAATAGTATTTGCCTGTCTTTCAGTTCATATGTGCAGTGTGGAAGGAAGAAAGACTAGTTAAAGCAGTATTGAGTTAGTTCAGAGGTGGCCAAATCACGAGAGACAAACAGATTTCATCTTCAGGGCTTTTCGGAAGAAAATAAACACTTATTCATATTGACAAAACAAATGTATATAGGTATGTTCAAAAGTAATGCACTCTGCAGTGGTGTGACACCTTGATGTGTTTCCGAATTTCTAAATCCCACTGATGCATTATACACATCAACAGAGGCATGACAGAGGTTGACAGTATAACAGTTTTACTAGTCAGATTAATTAGCATGCATACATCGCATCACTACAGCCAAAAACTTGTTGACTATTTGTTGAAGGTCCAAACACGATGTTCATTTCCGTGTTAATGCACTCGCTAACTAGCTCATCATACTGTATGTTATTACCTTGCATTAGCTACCAACTAGCTAATAAATTCATGATTTGTCCACCCCTGTGTGTGTGTGTGTGTGTGTGTGTGTGTGTGTGTGGTCTTCACACAATCTTTTCCTCTTGGAGAAAGGACTGTAAAGCTCCACCCCACATAAAGATCAATATTTAATGTCAATGTTTTATAAGGATTTTCTTTCTTTGCTTTCTGAATGTCTTGCTACTGTGTAGGAGCCTTTGTGAGTTCCTTAGTGATGACTCATCTCTCTGAATGCAGAACTTTCACTGTCTCAAGTGGGGTGATAGCAATCGCAACATTATTGCATGTCGTGCAGATAACTCAGTTAATCCTCCGTGACTGTGCAATACAGTCATCCCCAAGCTGCAGCAGCCAGGTTGGAGGCATTAGCATCAGCGCTCATAACCATAAACCACAGTTAAATAGTTCAGTAATATCACTTCCATCTGTGTCCTCCTCTTCTCTCAGATGAGAACACATGCCACCACTTTCTGGAAGTTTAGAGATGTCCATCAAACCTCTGTTGCCCTGGTAACTGAGTCAAAAATAATGAATAGTGCATTCTGGTGTTACAGAAGTTTTTTCTTTGCCATGTTTCAGCTTCCTTTTTTTCTTATGTGTGATTCTATATGTCAAAGAGGTAGAAGAGGCACAGGACTGGGAGAGAAGGAGAGGGACAGAAATAAAATGGAAAAAAAGTGGAGAGAGAGAGAGGGAGAGAGAGAGAAGAATAGGGTAAGAGAAGGAAGGCAAAAAGAGTGAGAGAAGTTTGGTAAGAAATTGAAATAAAATGGCAGAATTGGCTCTAATATCAGCTCTATTTCAGGAGTCCACTGTGTAATATGGCAGATTAGTCATTTGGTTAAGTAATATTTTTCTGATCTTTTTCAGTTACTATTTTTATTGTCAGCATTGAAAGAGACTGCACTTACAGTGCTGTGAAAAAGTATTTTATTATTATTATTATTATTTCTTCTGTATTTGTGTATATCTTGTACTAATCTTGTTTCAGATATTTTAAAAAAAGTCTAAGATAAAGCAAAGGCAATCTGAGTAAACACAAAATACAGTTTTTAAATGATAATGTTATTTATTGAAGCAAAAAAGCTATCCAATAACAAAATGTATTTGCCCCATAGTTACTAATTCCCCAAATCTATAAAACTGCATTGTTAACGGGGTTCGGAGGGATTAGACACAACCAGACCTGATTACTGCAAACCCTGTTCAATCACATCTACACTTAAATAGAACCTTTTCAACAGCAGGAAGTTTGTTAAAAGGTCTTACCCTGTAACACTACACCAAAATGGAAAGAAGTTCTAGTAATTATGATGATGATGATGAGGAGAAGGAATTTGATTGAAATACATCAGTCTGGGAAGGGTTACAAAACTATTTCAAAGGCTCTGGGACTCCAAAGAACTACAGTGAGAGCCGTTATCTCCAAATGGAAAAACTCGACACAGTAGTGAACCTTCCCAGAAGTGTCTGACCTTCCAAAATTCCTCCAAGAGCACAGCAATAATAAAGGTCAGTGTTCATGACTCCACTGTCAGAAAGACACTGGGCAAAAATGGCTCCATGGAAGAGTGGCGAGGTGAAAACCACTGCTAACCCAGAAGAACATTA
>JANDJT010000164.1:18114550-18129261 GCA_024331685.1 Stegophilus panzeri | reverse complement strand
GCGCGCGCGCACACACACACACACACACACACGCACACACACACACACACGCGCGCGCACACACACACACACGCACACACACACACACACACACGCGCACACACACACACACACACACACACCTTTCACTCAGAACTACACAATGCCCAGTGGAATTTGAGTGCTAATGAGTTGTATGTACTTGTGAGCTTCCTCATGACTTGCATCTGGGGATCTCTAATGAGTATGACGTGTCATATAATTAATTCCAGTTCTTTCCAAATTAGCACTTAATTAGCATGAGAGCAGTCACAGAGTACACCGCAGTGCTAAACTGGCACCAGTTCTCATCTTCCCTACATTAGGAGAAAGTAAAACACGTTTTAGGCTGCACACTGTGGGCAAACACAATCAGACAGTCAAAATTAACTGCAGAAACTTAAGCTCTTCATTTATTTACAGAGTTTCTGTGTAAAATTCTGTGATAATTACAAATGAGTGAAAATTAAAGCAGCCAGTTAAAGGATACACAGCTCAGAAACATAACATTGCATTTTTCTAATTTTTGATTTGTAAGCCATCATCATCATAACTAAATTCATGTGTACCTTCCACTCTTTTCACACTTTTTTTTCACTCCGAGTTAAAATTGAAAAGTGATTAAAATTGATTGTGTGGTCATGTTTTTATGTAGGGAGTATCATGTTTGATATGGTCCAAGGCAAATCAGGTCTGATGTGTCTTATTCCACTTATAACACAACAATTTGCCAAGAATTAAAATGTTTAAGTTATTAATGAATGACATGGCTAATGATTTTCCTTTGTTAAACAACATCTCATTTCATTAAGTCTTAGATTATGTAAAACGTCTACGATACAAGACTCTGTGTATGAGCTGTTACAACATAAACAATGAAGCATTATAGAAAAATTATACACAACTTCTGACTAATCAGATTTGAGAATTCACCCGTTATTTTAGTGTTATTTTATCTAAAATACTTTAACTCGAGCTGAAAGAGGGAAACAGAAGAGTGACATAAGGAATGTTTTCACCTCCTAGGCCTCGTGTAGACCTTATAAACTGACTTGACACATGCCTATAGAATAGAATTTGTTTTCTTTTTCTACCATCACTTAATTTTCAGATTTTTCTCCATATTTTTCCTAGCTAAAAAAGTATTTCTTTCCCTATAGCTCAGTAGCTGGCAGAAGGGGCTTCATGTATCCAGCTCTGTGAGCTATGTGCAGTTGATTTGTAGTCTTGAAGGTTCATCATTTCAGTGACAAGCAGGACAGCCTTGAAAAGTCCCAATAAAGCAAACCAGCAAAGCACATTTTTCTCTCCCAACTGATCGGCTTTCTGGAACTCCCTGCAGGGAAAGAAGGCTTCACAGAGGGGAGTAAATCAATTCTGTATTTGGCTTACACGTGTACGACTTTACCTCGTGGGTTTTAGGTGGAAATGCCAGCACTTTGGTTTTCCTGGAAGCTGGCAGGCGGCTAGTAAACAACAATATACAATAACAATATATTAATAATAATAATAATAATAATAATAATAAGGGTAATAATAATGGTAATAATAGTAACACTACTACTACTACTACTACTAATAATAATAATAATAATAATAGTAATAATTCCTTACATTTATATAGCGCTTTTCTAGACACTCAGGTTGTATGGGGGAAATCTCCTCAACCACCACCAATGTGTAGCATCCACCTGGATAATGTGCCAGCATGTCCACCACACACCAGCTATTGGTGGAGAAGAAAGTGATGTGGCCAATTCAAGGATGGAGATTATTAGGGGGCCGTGATAGAGAAGTGCCAATGGGGGAATTTCAACCGGACACCCTGGTCACACTATATGGCTGTGTTCCCCCATCTGACCTTAGCCCAGTATATATGTATGTGTATATAGTGAAAGAGGTGATAATATAAAAACAACAACATGATAATAATAATAATAATAAGAAGAAGAAGAAGAAGAAGAAGAAGAAGAAAAAGAAGAAAAATACACACACGAATACATACATACATATTGCACTTTTCATTTGAGGAAAATCTTAAAGTCAGACTGTAAAACTGAAAGACAGCGATGCAAATTAACAATCTAAACAAATGTACTGAATTAGAAGAAGGGCATTAATATAAATCATGCATGTTACAGCTGGACCTGGATCAACACCTTCTGATCAATAACAATCAAGAAATCAACAGTATAAAATAAGCTTAAGCTTAATAAGCTGAAGCCAACTCAGTTGTTTGCTTATAAACCCAAACATTCGAAATTGCTGTTAAATCATAATACTGAGAGATGCTAGGCATTTGTGGGGTTTTTTCCTCTAGGATTTTCTTGTTCGCAATCTCTGCATATGATAATGTTAACTAGCTATTCAGTACAAGATACAGTATGTACAGAATTTTTAAAAATAGCTATTTAGTGTATGAAATACCTGTAAGTGTTTTCAAATATGACGGGAACATTTTTCCAGGATATTCATGATAAAGATTATGTTGGAAATGTAACTATATTGTCCAAACATGTCTTTAATTTACATTTTCTCCAGCATCTGGCCAACTTACCAGCCCTGTATGGGATCGTGTATTGTAATACGGTTTGTTAGGTTTATAAGCCATCTCTTTGTATCCCGTCCTCTCGGTTCTCCCCAGTACACTGTACACTGGTCTACCTTGTGTCATGCTCCTGACAGTGATGAAAAATGGGAGTAAATAGAATTACATGTATTGCCTAGTACTTAGGGGGTTGTAAGACCGTCTGGGTGACGGACCCAGCAAACAGCACATTCCTTAGATTCCCTTCTCTAGTAAACCTGGGGCCAAATACACCAAGCTTTGTTTGATTAATACTAATACTATGTTGAGATCATTGTTACCATTTGAACTATAATAAATGAGGATATACACATCTATGAATACATACCCATAACTGGTTTGGCGGTATATGCCCTCTAAAACAAGCTTACTGGTCAATGCATATTATAAAAAAGGTGCATCAAGCATTTGCACAACAAGCAAAAAAACACACCCAGGCACGTCTTAGAAAAGAGCCTGTCAGATTAATGCCATATTAATGCAAACACTGGCTTTTTTCACGTCTTTTTTGCAACCCTGGCGTGCTGTAATTTGCACTTTGTCACCCTCTTTGCCACGTGATAAATACTGACTAATTTGTGAAGATGTAAATTTCCCCACATCTCCAGTCTTTCACAAATAAGTTTGACTTTTTTTCGTGTCAGCCTGACAAACTAGCTTTGCTCATGTCCTTTCAGAGTACCCAGAGGCTGCACGTGTCCTGAGGGGTGTGCAAAATCACTGTTGGCGCCCCCCGTTTTTGTGTTATCTTAAGCACATTGTGTTTTTCTATACTTGTGATGAAATTAAATGACATTTTATGACCAATTAATGCAGAAAACCAATTAATTCCAATTGTTTCACACACTTTTTCTTGCCATTGTATATTATATCCCCTAACACTAACCCTCAAAGAAAGTCTGCATTTGTATATTTAAAATATCCTTAATTTAGTATGTTGTTTAAGCATTTTTTTATGGTGTTTGTTTATAGCATAATTACATGTGTATAATATAGAATAGGTTTAGTCATAATATCCGGTGTGGTTCCTGTGTGGTTCCTAACTGTTCTCTTCAAATGTTTTGTCACTTTCCTTCATCTCTTCGTTGTCCTCTCTGTCTTCATGGCTGAGTAACTGGACCGTTATCTTAGTCTTATACAAACTACAATCTTAACTTTTAATACGAAACTACTTGCATATACAGTATATTCTATGAAAGAGCGGTTAAAAACTGCCCAAAATATATATTTTTAAAAGTGCTTAAAACAATTAAAAACTAAAAGATATGGTAGATCAGGTCTTTAAGACAGATCTTTTTTTATGAACAGCCATGTACAAAGCAATAAAACCGTTTTATTTGCTAAAGAGTAAATTATTCATTAAATTTGATCTGCACCATTATTTTCAATAGAAACACAAGCAGGAAAAAAATGCTTAATTGTTCCAAATAATTGGTTCTAAGCAACCTTTCCATCACAAGCAAGTCAGTGCCTCAGGAATTATTACATTACATCTGGATGAGGTAATTTACTCACACCACGTCCCGTGGTTTCTGATATTGTATTTAACTGCAAGACATAACGTGCTCGTCTGCATTAACAGAGGATGAGGCGAAAAGCCCAAAGGTTGTGTTTGCCGTGGAAGCTCAATTTGAACAATCTCCTCAGTTTCTCTTGAATGTAAATCGAACGCACATTCACAAACATACTGCGAATTTGTGTATTTTTTGAGCGATGGAGATACTCGGAAATGAACTGATATTAACGTTAATCACTTTACCCTCCCAGGCAACAATTTTAAACGTTGGTTAACTTCAAGACTTACAGTGATGAAAATGATAGGTTAAACCTACTGTGTTTATCCACTTGGACATTGCTGTCCTCATTTTAATGCTGTTTTACATTTCCCCTTTTTCTTTTCTGTTCTGTGCCCCAGAACGCTGCCCTTTTTGATCCATTTTGGTCATGTGACTGTGTCTGTGATAGACTTGGAGTAATGTCGGCGGTGAGCGGTTGATACGCAATCACTTGATGTAATAAAATCCATTTTTGAACTCATTTAAAATGTTAAATAAAATTCTTTCTTTTCATTATTTTCTAACAAATAAGCTTTTGATTATTTCTAATGTTTTATGAAAGGAGATTCTCAAAGATTGATTTTGGCATAATGGTGTACCCCCAGCCAAGTAATTTTATTTTATCAGCCATCTCTCACGGCCTTATATAGTCCTGTACTATCTATAACCAAAATGGTTATGAAAGGGTCCATTGCTTAATGGGGTTAAGAGGCTATTGATGGGTTTGTCCCATGTTGACACTTAACTGTTTAATCCTCCCTTTAAAGCTGTAAACCCATTAATATGATGTTCAAATGACCTTATGAAGCATCTGCTGGTCAGGTCCATTTATTTCCCCTCATACAGCTCTTGTTTTCCCCAGAAAGGAGGTAAATGCAGTCTGTGATGTTGGGGGAGAGGCAAAGGCTTCAGTTGTTGGATAATGAGGAAAATATCTGCAAACACACAGTTTCTCTACTAATTCAAACGATACAGATATTATAGATCATGTAATAAAAATAGTAATAGTGTAGATCTTGCTTTGTTTGAGACAATCCATGGCTACTACAGCATTAAGGTGTTTGGTAAATGTAGAAGTGGAAAACAACCATGCTCATACTCACGGAACAAGCATAACCACAACAATGCTAAAATGCAAGGGGCTGGCCTCTGCACTGAGCTGTAGGAGCAGCATGCTGCATGCAGCTTGGAGGAAGGTGTGATTACTCCTGCTGGCCTCTGTACAGATGTTCATTTCCAGCGGAGGTGTTTACAGATTGATGTGAAGCTGTCAGACACAGATGTTCAGTAGTACATGCTGTTTACATTTATGTTCTACGATTAGGTGATTATAAACAGAATATGTAGTTAAGGTTAGTGTGTACATGTGTGGATATACACACAAACACTTACCTTTTCCTGCTCCCTCACTGACAGCTTACAGTGATTATAACATGTCCTCCCAGTGACCCAGTTGTGACTGTAATCTGTACACTCTCAGAAAAAGGGTACTAAACTCTACTTTTCCTTGTCACTGGTGTGACGCATCTTTTTTACATCTAGTTTGTAACTTTTTCTTGGAAAGGTGCATGTAGTTACTTTAAAAGCTAATTGGAGGAACAGTAATAAATACATTTTAAAAAATAACTAAATAATTGTTAAGGTAAACTGCATTTACAGTACCATGTAATACATATACACTAAATGTACAAAAGATGTACCCCCAGTGAAAAGTCAAGGTACAGATTAGCACCCTTTTTCTGAGAGTGTAGGTATATCAGATACTATTTCTTATTCCTTAAATAAGATTAAATTTAGAATCTAAATCTAATTTAATTTGAGCAGCTTTACATTCCCAACCTTTTCCCCTGCACGTTATCCAGTGTGAGGTTGCATGACTGATTGCAGCTCATCACAGATTGTATGCCCTTGTGTCCTGTGCTGGCTTGATGGTCTTGTGGCTCATGCCCGGCGAGCACTACCATTACACACTGACCTGTTTAAACAGCTGGCCAGTTTGGCAGAGCCTGCCTTTGGGGATTAGCACACAGAGCACAGTGAACAGCCTATGTCAACAGCCAGAGGCCATACACGGCCATACTGTATGCATGCTGACAGATTGAACACAGCAGTCTGTCAGACCCATATCTTATCTGTGTGTGTGTGTGTGTGTGTGTGTGCAGACTGAAAAAGGCAATCCCAGATACCTAAAGCTGTGCTATGTGTGCATTTATGTGCGATTAAGAGGAGTTTATATACAGTCATGTGAAAAAATAAGTACATCTCATGGAAATTGTCGGCTTTTTGTTGACACGTTTGGACAAGCGAACATTTGATCATCTTTGAAACAGTGCTTATTAATAAAGCTGGTATACTCGAACAAAACTACAATGAAAATGAACTTTTTCAAGCATTTATTCAACAGAAATATTAATCCTGGCACGCCTCCCATGCAGGTTAAATCTGTGCAATATCTTTCTGATTGTAGAAACATGCACATTGACACCAACAGTTGCAAGACTTACTAACAGATCCTGTGATGAAATTTTGGGGTTCTTCGAGACTTCTTTTTGCATCAGGTGGTCTGCACTTGGGCTGAATTTGCTGGAACGGCCGGTCCTGGACAAATCAGCAGTCATTTGAAATCATTTGTAGATGATTTTCCTCACATTAAAATGATGTATTTCAAATAATTTGGAGATCTTTTTTAATCCCTTGCCAGACTCATAGGCATCCACAACCATTTTTCTGAAGGCCTTACAGAACTCTTTAGATCCTGGCATGATGACACCACACACCTCAATAACAAAGGGAACACCACACACCAGATGTTAGAAGTTTAAATAAGACAGGTTCCAACTAAGCTGGTTCTAATCACTGGCACCCAATCCTGAACACCTGATTCTAATTTTAGGGATTTGAAGGTGTGATAAATGTAGGGGTGTACTTACTTTTTCCATGTGACTGATCTGTTTTTGTTTTTTGTAGTTAATTTAAATTGTGAAATTACAACAGAATGTCAATTTTATGTGTCGTTTTTTTTTTTGCTGTAGACTGAAAACATTTAGCTTTGAGATCAAAAGATGAATATGGTAAGAACGTTTAGAATTCCAGCTTTTATTTCCTGCTATTTATATGCAGATGTGTTAAATGGCATAAAACATAGCACAATTTGTATCAGACCACCCAATTTATCGATGAGCAAAAATATTGGAACACGCGACTGACAAGTGTTTCTTGTTATCAAGGTGTGTCCCGTTAGATTGATTGTTTAAACAATAAATAGCTCTGAACGTCTACTCCTGGTTGTTGCCTTCAATTTTACCTGTGAAGACTGCATTTTTTTTTTTTTCTTTAAAGGATAATACAATATGAAGAGCAGAGAGCTGTCTATGGGAGAAAAGTCATTTTGAAGATGAGGAATGATGGAAAATCAATCTGAGGCATTGCAAATGTCCTGAAAAAGAAAGAAACCACTAGTGTACTGAGCAACAGACACTGAATGGGTCAGCCAAGGAAAACAACAACAGCTGATGACAGAATCATTATGAGAGCTGTGAAAGAAACCCAAAAAACAATCACTACAACCTTCACAGGGCAGGGGTGTAGGTATCATAATCCACCGTTTGTAGAAGACTCAGAGAGCAGAAATATAGAGGCCACACCACAAAATGCAAAACACTCATCAGCAGTAAGAATCAGAAAGCCAGATTGGAATTGGCAAATAAATACAGAGATTAGCAGCATTTCTGGAACCAAAATTAACCTATATATACCGAAGTGATGGAAAGGCCAAAGTGTGGAGAAAGAACGGATCTGCTCATGATTCAAAACATACAAGCTCATCAGTGAAACATGGTGGAGGTAGTGTCACGGCTTGGGCTTACATGGCTGCTTCTGTCACATTCTCACTAATCTTCACTGATGATGAACTCATGATGGTTGTAGCAGAATGAATTCAGAAGTCTACAGGAACATTTTATCTGCAGATTTACAGAGAAATGCATCCAAATTAATTGATAGGAACTTTATGATGCAGCAAGGCAATGATCCAAAACACACTTCCACCTCAACAAAGGACTTTATCACGGGGGAAAAAGCAGAAGGTTTTAGACTGGCCAAGTCAATCACCAGACCTTAACCCAATTGAGCATGCATTTTATCTCCTGAAGAGGAGACTGAAGGGAGAAACCCCCTGAAGGAAACAACTGAGAAAGGCTGCGTTAAAGCCTGGATGTCAGTCAGTTTGAGGCTTGATGCAGTTATTGCAAGCAAAGGATATGCAACCAAATATGTTGTTAGTGTTATTTACTTTAATTGACTTCAAGACTTCTCTTTCTATACTTTTGCTTGCCTAAAAATTGTGTGGTCTGATACAAAATATTCTAATATTTTATGTTGTTTAACACATCTAGATGTAAATACCAGGAAATAAAAGCTGAAATCCTCAACTTTTGTATGATATCCATGTTTTGACCTCAAACCCAAATGTCTTTGATGTATAGCACAAATTGTCCTTGTCATTCCTATAGTTTTGGAGGGGACTGAATATTACGGTGAAATGAAACAGCTGAAGAAGCTTCAATTTTGTATTGCATTCTAGCCAAAAACAGAGGCCTATGTGTTTTTACATTATAACTAAAAAGAAAGGACCCATTGACCATAAAATCTGCACCTGTGAATTTTCATAATTTACGTAGTTAGTTTTTAGCTCTAATATATGCATGTATTTGCACAGGAACTATACCCAGATTTCTACTCTTCTACTACTGTATAATAATGTTTGTGTGTAAAGACACACTCCCAGACCTAGATCTGTCCATCCCTATCAGACTGATGCTATTCCTGCAGGTATATGTGTGTGGACTGCTGCATCAGAGAACATATGACTATTGTCCACACTGAGCTGATGAACACCTGAGTCTGTGCAGCGTCCTGTGAATCCCCTCTCCTCTGTCCGTATTTAAACCTTATGTCTTTAGAACCAAATATAAGGTCTTATTAGGCCACAGTATTAGTGTTATTAATCACAAAAGCTTTGCACCAATGGCTGCTGGTTACTATACTGTAAATTATGTGTATGAGTGGAATGGCAATGGAGTGGTTAGAGAAGGGAATCTCATGGAATTTGCTGCTTATTTGCCCCATCACGCAGATGCCCTCAAAACCCCCTAAATGCTAGGCAGTGTATGTAACTCAATTCACTCGCATTTCTCATCTCTGACAGGAGCATGACACAAGATGGACCAGTGTACAGTGTACTGGGAAGAACCATGGAGTAGAAAGATTATGAAGAGAGGACAGGACACACAGAGATGGCTTAAATGTTATTACTATTCATGAACCCCTCCATCATAAATATGCCTAATGTGTGCTTTGACACTACTGGCAGAGCTGTTGTTATAGAAAACCTTCTGACCACTCAGAATTCAACAGTGCTGTCGTACAATAAATTATAGTAAATGCAAAACTTGAAGATGCTCGTGATTAAAGTAGGTGTACTGTATATTATCACTGTTCATGTTTTGCTTGTTTGCATGTGTTGATATCAGACGTTTTTCCCAGTGTGCACTCGGAACGTGTTTTTTTACTGTCTGAATATAGTCACAACTGCAAAGCAGCAGCTCCATGTGCAAGTATTGTTGTCTCTGTTATGCCTGTATGTGATTTATCAGCCATGTAGCTGGCTTATTAAAAGCATGTTGCAGCAGTTGAGAATTGGGACACAGTAAATGATTTCAGTTATCAGTCTGCAACAGGAGAATGTGCTGTTAATGATGCACCACTTTTCAGTGCAACAAGCCGATGCAGTCATGTGAGGGAAGCGGAGCATGAAAGCTGTCACCATTAGCATACGTGGGTGTGTGTGTGTGTGTGTGTGTGTGTGTGTGTGTGTGTGAGAGAGAGAGAGAGATAGAGCTTAATTTTAGTTTTTTTTACTTTTTAACCTGCTCACTACATCTAAATGATCACAGTTCATTTATCAGATGCAGTACGTAAGGTATGGTGTGAATGTGCCTTGGGGTGAAACATGAGTGTGTTTATGTATCTGTGTGTGTGTATGTACGAGGGTGTGTATATGTTGGGGGGGGGGGTTGGTTGGCGGGGTGTGCGTGTATGTGTTTAAACAGTACAGTTTGCTACTTATGTTAAAAAATTATACTTTGCTGAGAACAACAGATGGCCAGAGAGAGAGAGAGAGAGAGAGTTAATTCACTATTAATATTTGTAATCTGTTATGGAACATGCATATGGATATGAATATTACCCCCATCCTCCCCCTCATCACTTTATTATTGATTCAAATTCCATTTTAAAGAACAACTCCGGTAAATTTAACGAAAGCAAATAAACTGTAAAAATGTCATTTAAAAATGCTAATGCTTTATTATCTCATTCGTCCATCATCCATTGTGTTCTGTTTATTTGGGTTCGGATGTGGGGGCAGCAGTCTAAACAGAAATGCCCAGACCTACCTCTTCGTAGCCAGCTTCTCCACTGTGATACTCAGGTGCTCTCAGGCCAGATGAGAGACATAATCTCTCCATCTATTTCTTAGTCGACCCCACGGTCTTCTCTCCAATGAACATGCCTGAAACACCTCCCCAGGAAGGTATCAATTAAGCATCCTAGCCAGATGTCTGAACCACCTCAACTAGTTCCTTTTGATACAGAGAAGCAGTGACTCTACTTTGAACTCCCACGAATGTCTGAACTCTTCCCCCTATGTCTTAAGCTGAGCCCAGCCACCCTGCAAGGGAAGCGCATTTTCACCGCTTGTATCTGCATCCTCATTCTTTTGGTCACTACCCAAAGCTCATGACCACAGGTGAGGTTTGGGACATAGATTGACTGGTAAATTGATAGCTTCATCTTTCCGCTCAACTCTCTCTTCACCATGACAGACCAGTACAATGTCCACATAACTGCTGATGCTGCACCGTTCCGTCTGTCAATCTCATGCTCAACTCTACCCTCACTCGTGAACAAGACCCTGAGATTTAACATATGTAATAACAGGTCTGGCACCCCATACTCCCAAAGCACAGGATCTCATGAGGGACACAAGTCCACAAAAGACTTGGCAAAGTGACATATAGACTGGTTGGGCAATCTCCCATAAGCCCCCCATGACCGTTTTAAGGGTAAAGAGCTGGTCCAATTGTTCCATGACCAGGAGAAAATCTTCACTGCTCCTCGTGAATCTGAGGTTTGACTAATGTCTGGACCCTCCTCTGCAGTACTCTGGCATAGACTTTCCCAGGGAGTCTGAAGAGTGTGATCCCATTAAGGTTTTAACACACCCTCCAGTCCCTCTTCTTAAACATATTCCTAAAGCCAGTTTCACTGCCTTTGACTGCCACCCAATCCACAATGCACCAGACACTTACTACTCCTCCTGCAGGTGATGGACCCAGAAGAGGATGGTTCCATGTAGCTTGTTTGGGCTGTGCCCGATCGGACCCCATGAGTAAGATCCCGACCACCTGGTGCTCGCCAATGAGCTCAGTGGTGCCTGTCAAACACTCGACACTCAACATCGCTGTACAAGCACATGCACAAAAAAATAAAGAGACTATAAAAAATTAAGACTATAGGAAAAAGAAAAGAGTAAGGAAAAACGAAGTATGTTTTCAGTTGAATTTTAAAATGGGAAAAGGAAGTTCAGTCACAAAGGTCCTGGGGGAATAAAATGTCTTCCCCACTGATGTTAGCCTGTTCAGTAGCAGTGGCAGCTGGTGTTTCTTTAAAATAAGGAAAGCACAAGTGTCTGTTATTGAAGTATATACAGTACTGAGCAAAAGTCTTAGGCACCCTATTTTTTTTAGTACAAACTTTCTTAGAGATTTTTATTTTATGAATTCTACATGATCGAGTCAGTACAAAAACATTTTACATTCCCAAACATTAGTTTTCCAGCGCAAAATTAAATGTTACAGAAAAATGTTTGCATGTCAGTTAAGAAAGCAGAATATTAAGTGATAAGAGGCACTTTTCAGACAAAAAATAAAATGATGGCTGCTGGATTTTACTGCAAAAATAAGAAGCGAGTGCGAAAGTCAAAGTCCCAGAAGACCATGTCTGGTTCTGAAAGATGCTCAGTAAATCATACAGCTCATTTCCTTATAAACCTGCACTCATTCTACCTGAGACTACTTTGACTTTTTAAATCAAAGGGCCGTCACACCAAATATTGCCTTTGTTTCATTTTTTACTGTTTACTGCTCTTTATAGTATTTTTTAAATGGAGAAACTTTTAATTTCATTATTGTTGAAGGCAACTTTGCTCCACAGCATTTCTTTGCATGTGCCTAAAACTTTTGCACAGTACCGTATTCATATACACTCATATGTGTGTGTGTGTGTGTGTGTGTGTGTGTGTGTGTGTGTGTGTGTGTGTGTTGCCTGTTGATCTGTCTTTTCAATCTGTTGGTCTGCCCTCCTGTTTAATTTTCAGTAACTAGTAAAAGCAAAAATCAGGTCAACAACATTAGCAGTGTCTGCCATAAATATCAGGCCAAAAATAACTAGCTAGCTAAATATTAATGAAGAAGGTAGTGACATCCAGACCTAAAAATAAACAATAAAATTTCAAAACCAATGCAAGTAATCAAACAAATTTTATATTTACAGTTTATTTATTTAAATAAGTTATACTAGTTGTGTAAAACTGTTATGGATTAGGCTACTGACCACTACTGCAGCTCTGAGCCCTCTGTCTGACTGTAGCCTAAGTTTGAGATGTCAGTCATTTTCATTTCATGTTTCAAGGAAAACATTTCTACATTTAATATAGAATCTGTGACCAGTAGCCCAGTATTGGTGGCCCTGGAAGTCCAAGTAGGTGTGTAGGGCTGTAGGAGCTCAAAGAGATAAAGTGGGATGGGGTCATGTAGTGCTTGGTTAGCGTTTGTATTTGATTCTTTGTGAAACGGATAGCTGTCAGAGTATAACTGTTGGAGTATGGGTGTGGTATGTGCTGAGCCTTTGGTATGAGTAAGGATGAGTGATGATTAAAACTTATTAAAACATATTTACCATCACATGAAGTTAAGCATCAAATAACAATCATCAAGAAATGAAGTTCAGTTATTGTACAGATCAAGCGTTTTATTTCACACTGTCTGTGACTCATTTATTTGACATTCATTTCGGACATGATTCATTCATTCAGTGCTTCACCATGAGTAAGTGCTGTACATATACTGAATAAACATGAGTGCCACTGTATATTATCAAATAAGGTTTATTAGCCAATAATCTTAGTGTGCACAAAGTCACTTACTATGCATCAGGTTTTAAGTATACTGTATATTAAAATGATATGACAGGCTCTCTAAAGCAGCTTCTATTACCAAATAAATAACATGGAGTGTCATTTTGTAGGTGACCCCTCACTGCTGATTACATCAGGGCATCCGGGAGGCAGTGACACCGATGGTGTTTGAACACTGGGGTGTGAAAAAAAAAAGATGAAAAGTCTTCTGGAGTTGTTCTTTTCTTGCTATAAAGCAAAAATATCATAATTAGTGGTGAGGCATTCAATTACAACAACCAAGCAGTATGATATCAGCTAAAATCCACTAACATGAAGAGTTGGCCTTCAAGAACACAGCATAAGCTTTCACTTTTACTTGTCTGTTATGTTGTAGAATAGAGTAAAATCTCTTAATTAAAGATTGTATCAAACTTTGTGCAGACAGAAGTAGCAAAAAAGCCCAGTGACTAAATGTTCTTTTCCCACCATTTCCTTAACAAGTAGAGTGGTTGGAATAATTTGGTTGAAGTTAAAGGGCAAAAGTTATCTCTGGAAGTCAGACTGACATTTTTAATACTCGTCACACCAGGCTGTTGGACTGGGATAATCCCAATGTTTGCCAGTATTAATTTGAAATAATAATAATAATAATAATAATAATAATAATATTAGTTTCTGCAGTGTTTTTCTCACTGTGTTAGTCAGGAAACAATGTGCAATTAAAGTAATCATGATTAATTGCTGTTCATTCTCAGTTTATATATCTGAATATATTATGATGCTGAAAAATACTTTCACTGAGTTAGGGTGTGTGCAGAGGAGCTGTGAGTGTCATCTGAAGTCATATACTCTGAAGCAGCGGAATCCCAATTTGGCTCTTTTGTTGATTGCATTCATAGGGATTATTATCAGCATTTTGTTCGATTTTACACAAATTAAGTCATATGTATATTGTATAATATAAAACAAATTATACCACAGCGCTGATAGGTTAGAAAGTGGATACAAGTTCAATTTTTCCTCTGATTCTAATGTGTTACCGTTTCTATCTTAACAACTAATTAAAAAAAGCCAGGGGAACCGGGCAGCCACAGTCGCGGCCTGCTAATAGGCCTGATCTGAGAATGGTCATAAAGGCCAAGCAGACACAGGAGGAGCGGTCCTGAGGGGCCGGGGAGGGACGTATCAGGGGACATGAGGTTGTTCGGGCAGTTAGCCCCCAGTGCTACTGTAGAGCCTCCCCTAGCCAAGGCTGTCCCAAGTTTTCAGTGTTCTCTGGTCAGCGAGCTGTCACAGGGCAACAAAAATCTGA
>JANDJT010000164.1:18088493-18100154 GCA_024331685.1 Stegophilus panzeri | reverse complement strand
CACAAACCTGAGCAACACTTTTCAAAGAATAACTGTCCAGAGTCTGTATATATAGGCTGTGTGGGTGATTTAAACCAGGTGCATATAATCAGTAACCAGATGAGTGCAAACGTGACAGTGAGCATGTGTGTGGGGATTTGTAGTCCGCGGTGGGCATGTTTGTAGGCTGCGGTGCACTTTGGTGGATGGAGCTTGATGCTGATTCCAGCATAGACATGACATTTATTTGCAGTGTGTGTGTGTGTGTGTGTGTGTGTGTGTGTGTGTGTGTGCCTTCATCTTCAATCCGGCACTAATCAGCACTGTGTGAGATCTTTAAACATCCATTCACATCCTCCCGCTCTTGTTTCCCCTCACCCCTTCTGGAAGACATCACATGACACATGATCATTAAACACACACTGATGCAAATCCAACACACACACACACACACACACACACACACACACACACACACACACACACACACCCCTTAAGTTATTCAGTTATTTATTTTAATCTTTGTTGCCTTGTATTGTTATTTCTAATAAATTGCTTCATAAAATCAACTTCCAATCTTCAGAATTTCATTCTGTTACTCCACCTTCATGTACTTTATTATTATTATTATTATTATTATTATTATTATTAGTAGTAGTAGTAGTAGTAGTAGTAGTACACACACACTGTCACAAAAGCCTCTGTGTCACCTCATTTATCACTCAGTGAATTAGAAAGTAATGGATAATTGCTTAGGAGTTCCTCAACACTCAGGTGACTTTAATAAAAGGTAAAATATAAATGGGAAATTATTCAGTAGCATTTCATTCATAGGAATTTTTGAAAGGTGCCAATAGTTGACAGTTTTTTTTTATTTTCTTAGAATAAATTTACTTCAATTGAAGGTTCAGTTTCTCTTGTATTTCCAGTGACAAATGAAGCTAATTAACCACAAAGACATTTTTCCATAACCAAGGGTAGCAATAATTCTGGAGCTGACTGTATATGAGACCAATTAGTTAATAAGATTTACTCCAACAGTTGTTCCAGCCTCCAAAATATATATATATATTTTCTTTTCATTTTAATTTTGTTCGAAACAAGGTGCCTCTGTTGCCAAACTGTGCTGCTACTGTCTGTTTAGCAGTAGCTGACGAGCAGCACATGCAGGACTAATCATTTTAAACCCTGCTTGAGTCTGTGTTTCATGTCTTCATGAAACAAAATAATCAATGCATTTTTCAGAGAGAAGGAGCTAATTAAGATAATGAGATTTTCTCTCTGGAGTGGCGCCTACCAGCCAAATGCAGAGGCCTATGTTTCCAGCTGAAATCTGTAATTGTGTGTGTGTGTGTATGTGTGTGTGTGTGTGTGTGTGTGTAT
Organism: Stegophilus panzeri; assembly: GCA_024331685.1. NCBI lineage: Eukaryota > Metazoa > Chordata > Actinopteri > Siluriformes > Trichomycteridae > Stegophilus > Stegophilus panzeri. The sequence goes on along the minus strand of JANDJT010000164.1, from coordinate 18,098,792 downwards.
TCTAGCTCTATCTGTTCTGGATAGTTTATTCCTGTTTCTCGGTTTCTTATTTGTCATGTACTTATAATCAGCCTCATTACAAGTACATGATGAAATACAATTAAAGGAAGGTGAAATGCTGCCATTTTAACAAATTAGGACACTGCTCCTGAAAAACAAGTAGAGATTAACTGAAGCAAAGAGAAGAGATCCACAGGACTACAAATTAGACCTGGCATGATAGGCATTTTATAATACAGCAGGAATGAGAGAAAAACCATAGAGAACTTATATGTAAGTCTTATATTAAACATCACTGAGGCGACACCAGTGGCACTGACAGTTGCATAAATGACCAGACTTCCCAGTGCTTATAGTGCTCAAGATTGAATGCCAGTGTGTAAACAATATAACTTCTTATTATCTTATGTTCTGCAGAACAGTGTGGGCATGAGAGAGAGAGAGAGAGAGAGAGACGTTTCTGTTTCTTTTAGATCGTTTATATGAAGCAAGATGCTCAAATTTTTAGTTATTACAGCTTTTCTCAATTGCTTTTACAAATTCTGAGATATCCAATATTATCCCCTGTCCACTGCCTTGTGCCCTGAGACTTCTGAGATAGGCTCAAGGCTCCCTGTAACCCTGTGTGGGATAAGCAGTACAGACAATGGATAGATGGATGATGATGATAATAATAATAATAATAATAATAATAATAATAATAATAATAATAATAATAACAAATATTCTATTTTAAATGAAAAGGGGAAAATGCCCTCTCAATTTTTTGGGGCCAAGGATCTTTGGCTTGTCTCCTGCACAAATCATGGTTTAGAAAAATGGTGAACTACAGTAGACTGAATCACATGTGAGTGTGATTAGCTCCTCGGGTGAAGTTACACTGCAGTCTGTCTGTAGTCCTGGCCGTGTTTCCCAGCATTTTTCTAACCAGCCCAGTCAATTAGCTACACCTGTGTCTCATTAGCGTTGTGTATTTAAGCTCTGTAAGACCTGCTCATCTTTGTGAGGTCTTGCCATTGGTGTGTTTGTTTGTTTGTTTGTTTGTTTGTTTGTTTGTTTGTTTGTTTGTTTGTTTGTTTGTTAAGGTACATGCCTTATCTGCGTTGGCTTGTTTTATTGACTCTTTGCCTGTTGTCCAGTTCCAGCCTGCTATTGGTATTTTGATTGTCTGTTTTTGACAACATCATTTGCATATGGACTGTAAAACTGTAAATGGTCGTATTCCACAGTTTTTGAAGCTCTTTGGTAGTAATTATTTTTTATTGAAATATATATATATATATTAAAGAAAGAGCTAGCAAATTTGATTAACCCCTGAACATTTTTCATTAGCATTTTGAGATGATCAGAACTGACTGTGTTTACACTGGTTATTGTGCTTACTCACGGAACTGGTGTATTGGTTTTATAATGCAGTGTAATTATACTAGTAGTGAAAACGGAACGCGCGTGCTGAGTTTATTATAAAGCATTACCACATGCAGGTGTACTGTCTGAGGTTTTGTTCCTATTTGTTATATAAGAAATAAAACATGACGGTGTGGTTTTATAGGCAAATAATCAGTGGCAGTTACTGTTACCGCTCTGGATTTATTTTCTTATAGCAGTGTGTCTGAGTGTTTTAATTCACAGCATTTATTCTTTATTTATTTAAGAACAACATATTATACTTTTTACTTGGTTACAGTTACATTCTGGAGCATCCATTATGCGCATTAGTTCCTGCTAACACTTATAACAGTTTATAACAGATATAAACGCTGGTTCCTTCAGCAGCCTCTTTGAAAAAGTTAATACGACAAAAACAAAAACTACAGCTTGGGTTTCTTAGCACAAAAAAAGCACAAAAATCTGTGCTAAAGACTTCCCCATGTCAGAATAATTACAGTTACCTCAGGCTGGTTAAGTTGTTTTTTACGGTATGTTCAGTAACCTTCAGAGAAACAATGAAGTATTGAAATGAATGCGTTACTGTAAACCATGTAATTGACACAGTTGTGAAAACTGCTGCTATATAAAATTAATCAACATCTGGCCAGTTGGATTTGAGCTTTGAGTGTTGTGGTATAAAAACGAATTAATTATATGTATAATTAGTTACTAGTTAGGGGCAGTGGTAATTTACTGCATCACAGTGAGAACGTACTTCTGCTAAACTGGGCTGGAAGAAATGGAACAGAAATGTAAGTCTGGAAAACATCATTTTGTGGTAAGAGGAGCTGAAAGCCAGTAATGGTGGCACAATTTTGGACCATAGCAGATTTTAAAATACTATTGCACCAGCAGATCGCAAATCTCTTGTCTCTTCCCTATACTGTATGACTCTGTACTCTAATGATTTATAATCCCACTATATGGCATCGCCCAGAGGAGTGTTTCTCTTTTCTATTTTTGAGTCTGGTTCCTCTCATGGGTTCTTCCTCATGTAATCCCAGGGAGTTTTCTTTGCTATTGTCAATTCTTGCTTGCTTACATCTGGATTTCTCTTTTGGAACAATGTCTGCTGATGACTAGAAACATACAATTAAGATCCCCGAGGTGTATTTCTGCCCCAGAAAAATAGCAACAGAGAGAAAGGGGGGGACATTTGTTAAACTGCACATTCAAATAGAGGCCTTAAAGCCCTAGAGTTTCATGTATAAATCTTCACCTGCCTTCTACACATTTCATTAGAGTGTGTTTGAAATTGCAAACTGGTACTGAAATGATCCCTAATCCCATTCAGCCTTGTGTACACTCGGTGCCACTTTATTACACGTGCCCATCTTATACCTGCACTGGCACAATCATGATGCTGTGAGTGCTGTACTGAGAATGGTTCACTGCCCAAACATCTGGTCTGCATCCGCAATGGATGAGTTAACGTCAAGAAATATACATGCAAAGTAAACCTATATCAGGTATATTCAACTAAAATTAGTGAAGGTTTAGTTACATAAAATTCCTTATTACATGCCTGCATAAGCTCGCATGACTGAGTGGTGACCAGTTACCTTTCAGTGCTTAACCAGTAGAAAATCAGACGCATCAAGCTGAAGTGGTTGTTTTCTTTTGCATTGGTGCTTCACATTATCATTTTTGTCTAGAGCCACAAACTCTGAACAGATGAGATGTCTGGTTTGAACCTGAAGTGGAGAATGAATACAATGAGCATAATTTAATCACTGGACCAGAGAGAGTAAATAATTAGCTAAATAATAAATAATTTACATAAACACATGCAATTGGCCACAACAAAGCTGCAACAGAAGCTGTGTTACATTTCATTATTAAAAAAAATAATACAAATCCTAGAGTCTGAAAAAAAGACAAGAGTCTTGATTGAACTATTTTTTTTTTCCCCCATTCATAAGAGAATCTGCATTCATAACCAAATTCATAACAGAATATTTTTCTGTGCTCAGTTTGATAGGCTGAAATGCTTTGCGAGGTCTTCTAATATGATGGGTGTCGCAGAAAACCTTCTTCCCTTTCAAAGGAACATAATATAGAATCTCTGATGTACAAAGCAGCTGATAAATAGCTAGTTCCTAGTTCCTCTTATTATAAAAGGAAACTCTTAAATTCTGCTCTTTGTGCAACAATTTCACATTTTCTGAGTAAAAAACAACATTCAACTAAGAAAAAAAAGACATGGTTCTGAGTGCTCTGGCCTAATTATCACCAAAAAAGTGTTTACACATTGATTATAGGTTTTAAAATCAGTTGTTTTTTTCATCCACTGGAAGACATGATCTCACATTTTCTCACTCAAATTTGTAATAATTTGCATGACTTAATCTGTATGAAGAATGAAGAAGTTTAACATCAGGGGCAGGGCTAGAGTTCATGAAAGAAATCCACTATATCATTCTCAATGGTTTGTATTCATACAGATTTCTCATTAGTTTTCACAGGAGCACATTAAGCCTATCCATAAGTGATTATCTGCTAAGTTATAGCGAGGGGCCGTAATGACCTAATGTAATTACAGACAGAATTAATAACTATAGCAGCATGTTAGCTATAATAAACCAGTTTAATGCTGCGGTATTTTCTTGTATTTAACTCGCCGACAAACGTATGTGGTTGGCACAGTGCGTATTTGAGCTGGAAATCAGGCAGTACCTCAGGTTTGCTTTCAACTAGAAAATAAAGCAGGTTTCAATACACACGTATTCCCAGTCCGGACCAGTTCTGTTCTTCTGTCATACAGAACAAAGCAATAAAGATGCTACACACAATAAAATGGAATTTCCACAAGTTCATCGTAAACATGCTAGTTTTATGCTTTGCATTTGCTGTTATGTATTCCAAAAAAAAAAAGCAGAAAAGCCATAGCCATACACATCATTTTATGTTCAGTGTCGCATGAATGGGCTTCTGTTTTCAGTTTTTCCTTTATAAACTGCTGCTCATGGAAGGGATGATAACTGGCCATAGCCTTCTGCGAAATGAACAAATCACCATGGTTGCTAAGTCCTATTTGTGTGTCCTGTCTCACACTCACATCACATTAACTGTCATGAAAAGCTATGAATAAAAGCACTTCTTAATGAAGCTAAGCTTGTAAGACAAAGCATGGTAAACACTGATTGGTTTATAAGACTATTGATTAGCAATCTGTCCTTGACAGCACCGATCAAATCCGATTAACACTTAGCAGGGTAACACGGTACAGCAAGGACTGGCCTCGGTGTTCTTATATGCAAGAAATAATGACAGACTGTCTCCTCACATAAATTGTTAGAGAGTTTGTAGTTCGAGTGATCTCCAGGAAAACAGACAACTGAGCATTGCTTACTCAGAAATATGTTCCAGTCGCAAACATTCACACACACGAACACAAAAGAAACTGTAAAGCAGACTTTTTGGCATTTACACTCTAATTTTAATGCAGCGTTAGCACAATTTGTGATATAAATGTCCGAGATATAAATAAGCATTAGTATCAGTGTCATACATGAGACATACCTGAGCTCGCAGACACCCTCGATTGGCTAGAGCCACTGTGATTGACAGCACAGAGAGTATACCGTCCCTCATCCCATCCAGATATTTTTGCTCTCTTGGCCCCCAGTCATGGATGGCTGTGGCATTATCAGGATTCATGAGAACTTGTGATCTCCAGATGTTTTGATGAACGCTTTTGTTGTGTCACTTGGGAGCCCAGTTAGGACTAATGTTGTCCTTTCATAAGCAGATAAAGTTATAAAAGTCTAATTAGTTATTTCAATCCAGCGGAATTGTATTGAAATAATTAAATGCAAATTTCTCCATTTTAAATTTTGGGGTAAGCAGAAAATTCTAAAACTTGTGATTTAAATGCATGCAAAAGAAGCAGTTTCCATTGAAGAAAAAAGTTTGCAGAACTATATCCAGTAGAAAATGTTAAAATGAGAGTTTCTGAAGGGTTTTCTCATGATTCCACACATTTCATGAGTACTCAGACTTATACAAGCATGGACAGTTAATATTGTTAATTATTTACGACTTTCTATTATCCCTTTGCATTTGTTTTTTTGTATGTTCTGTTGATTTATTTGATAATGATGGCCTTATTGAAGAAAACATACAATTGCCTTCACAAAATGAAAAAATGCCCATAATTCACTGTCCCCTTGGAAGATGACATCTAACCAACAGTGTTGTCCGACACATTCACAGTGGACAGATGAAAATAATCTGAATGAGAAATATACTATGCAGTGAATGGAAATGAATCATCTTTAGTGGAATATTCTTATGGGAATCATGTGTTCAAAACCTGTTCAAAGTCAGGTGTGTTTAAAAGCACAGAAGCTGCCCTGGAGCAGGTTTGCGTTGGAGATGGAGCTGCTGGAATTGACTATGCGTGTATAATATTGAGCTGATGTTATGTCAGGGTGGTGTTAAACCAGAGTAATGTCCAAAATTAGTTTAGGAATCCCATGTGGTAGTCTGCTTTTTTGATGCAATGTCAGGTGCAATAGTTTATTTAAAGGAAATTCCTTGTTAACTCTCTTTCTTGTCCTGTTCTGCAATACAGTTTCACTACTGAACCTTTCTCCTCTGATAAATAAGTCTTAGTGAAGCAATTTTGCTACAAAAACACTGGCCAATTAGCCAGCCCAAGGACCAAACCAGGGCTGAGGATCTCTCTCTTCTGTTATTTTTTTCGACCCTTATAATTACTCTACTTTTTACTCTATTAATAAATTCTTGCAGTGCAAGGATTTTCTGATAAGACTTTGAAGAAGATAAGCAATTAAAGAGAAATGGTAAGAAGCTAGCCTATGTCCTGCTCTTTTGTTAGGAAGTGACTGGTTAATTGAGGTGGGTGTATTCTAGAGAGAAAAGCTCACAGTCCTCTCTTATAAGCATCGACACAGCCGTGACCTCTTCCAAGTCCAAGGCCAAAATCGGTAATAAACCAAGATGGCATCCTCCTGCTGTCCTTGGGTCCCATTCAGTCTTGAATAATGACTTCTTGGAGGAAAATTTTGGAAAGGTTTGAGCTATAAATTAGAGAGGCTATCTCTTTCCTTATTGTTGCCTTAGTGTCCTTATATGTTAACATAGACTGGGTGTTTAATGAGGCTGAGCTACTAATAAATTTACAATATACGTTTGTGTCTGCAACAGGAAAGAATCGGGCTGAACATCGTACAGTGTAAACCCAGTTTAACTCTTACCACACGACCCCGTCGTTGATTATTTTCTGATAACAGCACGCCCCACCATGTTTTAGTCCTTACTTAAATAAAATAATGAATGCAGTTTGTTCACGCAGTCCTGGTGTTTTAGCTAATTACCCACGATGCATGGTTTCTACTGTATCTAGTGAACAGTTGAAATAATAAGCGGGTTTAATGGCATCAGAACGGTGCTGTGTGATGAATTATGAATGTCTTTACAAGCGGAAAACGCTGCGACTCACATAGTGTGACAGAGCAAAACACTGTGCGGAAGAAAACAAACAAAATCAATGTGTAGAATTATTCCAAAGCATGTATTAGTTGTTTAAGCAGCTTTTTTAGTATGAGTACTGACGGCGTTGAGATTAAATTATGTTTATGGTTATAAATTACTATGCATATTTATTTAAAGTGAGACAAGATGTTGCTTTCAGCTGTGTTCTGTGTGGTGTAGAATGCTGAGTACAGGTCTGAGTACTAATGCATACCAGTAAAATTTCTGATAGAGCTCATGCATTATGTCAGGTTATAACTTACGTATGCTATAGTTTATAAGATACATTTTCCTCCCTGTCTCACTCCCTGTCTTTCTCTCCCTACCTTCCTTCCTTTCTCTCTCACCATTTCACCAATTTACAGCTACTGTCCTCCATTTTTATCTAGATGTTTGAACGATCATGTGGATCATGAGAGGTTTGCCTGGAGAGCCGTCTCTATGCAGAGTGAGACATTGCAGAGTTGGCTCTCCTCTCTTCTCAGCTACTATAAATAAGAGTAAAGATTCTCCTGGGTTTATATTACAGTGCAATCCTAGTTTGCAGTGGACGTGCACTGCACAGTGTCGGCCCGTAGTGCATGTTGGTTTGGTGGCACATCCTTTGCCTTAATCACTGTGCTTCCCTGAAGGTACTGAGGCCATTAGTCGACTTGAAATGGTTGTCAGGCCATGTATGGAAAAGCCCATTACTGAAGGAGAGACAGAGAGAGAGAGACTGAAAGAGAGGGAGAGATGGAGACCGAGAGAGAGGCAGCAGGAGAGAGTTTTATACCATCCCCTTGGTGCTTATTTTACCATGTCTGTATTTTCCACTCTTCAGTGGTTTGGGTTTTTGGCAATATTACTCTTCATAGCTGTTTTACTCTTCTTTATAAGAAGAAATTTCTTTTTTTTTTTTTTTTGAGTGTTGATACAGAATTAATATTATGTTTATCTTTTTTTTGCAGCTCCGTTGACCAGCAAACCTCCAAAGATCCTCTTTCCTGCTGAAAACAAAATGAGTATCATGGAGATGCAGTTAGGTAAGAACCCTGGGGTTTCTTCAAGCACCTTGTTAATGCCAAACTGAGAATCAGGGCCTTCCTGATGCCTTTCTGGGTCCAGTCAGTCATCTGCCTCTGCCTGATACGTCATGTATATGATGCACGTTCATAATGATTGTGTGAAGGTGGTGTGTCTGCTTTTGGTGTGTGTATGTATGAACTCTCGGGTCATGGCAACACTTGAATGTGTATTTTTTGGGGCATATTCTAGACAACCTGCATTTGTCTAGTGTTGCATGGTGTATTCTGTGTTGTGAGTGGCAATAGGACCACAGTAGAGAAAATACAGTGTGGTTGATTACTTCTCTAATGCACACGATTTCCACCTTTTGAGTGGCAGGGACCACAAATCAAACACCTAAATAAAGCATGAACGATGGGCGATAAGAGGACCTAACTAAGCTTGGATCACTGCAACCCCATGGGAATAGTCTTGCTGAGCAGTGGCAGGTCAAAGACTTGATTATAATAGGAGTGAAAGCATCCATTATGGCATCCTCCTTTGAAAATGAATTTGTCATGGTCAGTGAACATCAGAGAAAGTCATTTGGAGAGCAAATACCACTGTGAAAGAATGGCAAGGAAAGAAATATATCCTTCTTAAGGTTTAGGTGCAATTCAGAACACTTCCATAGTGACGTAACGTGAATTAATGTGGCTGCAGTTTAGATGTCAGCTCAGATGAAAGCACTGAGTGATGACACACAGCCTGAAGGCAAAATACGAGAATCTTCGATGAATGGCATCTCCCTGCTGCATCCCTGCCTTCAGATCCACCAGCACGCTCTCTGCAAAATAAACTCGTGAAATATTATGCTGAGAACATGAGCGCATCGTATTTCATTTCCACTCCGTTAACATGCACATATGGAGACATTCAAGGGACTGACGCATTTCTTTCAGTTTTCAATGGTAGTGACAGGTGCATGTCGAGATCCTGCGTTTTCTTTCCCTTTACACATGCTTGGGGCACTCGTTAATATTCTTCTGCAGTAATGTATGCCCATGTCACATGAGCATAAATGTTCCAGGTGACAGTCAGCTAATTTGGCATATGTACCAGAGAAAGAGAGAAAGTTGTGTGTGAGAGAGAGAGAAAGAGAGAGAGAGAGGTAAATGCAGTGAGACAGAAAAAGTAAAAAGGTAGAAAGAGTGGGAAGAGCGAGGGATGAGTATGGCGATGAATGCAAAATGCTGTTCTGAGTTTCTTCCCATTCTGCACTTTCTACATTTATTATGATAGCTTTTTTTTTTTTTTCTCTTAATTGACAGTCACTTCACAGCTAATCACTGGATTAAGGCTCTATGCTGGTTTGGTAATGCTGGCCTGGTTTAGATAATCAGGAGTGCATGGCTTCAGGACTTCAGAGCAATATAAATCAAAAGAAATGTTGAAGTGTCCACATTCAGGATAGATGAATTTCAACTGTGAGATTCGGTGGGAAAATGTGAACTGCAGATGTCTGGTCTTTGATGATGTTTTGTGCTTCTGGATGTCTTTGCTCATGCTAGGTCTGCTAACGCTCTGGTTGGTAGAAATAAACGACACATTAGCAAGCTATTGTCAATAAATCGGCCAAAACCAGTGCCTAAGGCTCTGACAAGAACTTGTGCACACTGCATGATTACTGTAAGTAGTTGTATCTCAGAATTCTCCTCACCTGCTGCTTAACATTTTGGTGCATTGCCCAGAATGAGGCGCCACTGTTTGTTGACAGCACTTGCAAATATTCAACGACAGTGACTTGTTTCAGCGCTGGGTGTCTGCCCTGGAGGCATGCTCAAATTGGGCTGGTCTCAGCTGGGCTTGCCAAAATGATGAATGACAACCCTTCAACCAAGTGTCCCTTGCCCCTGAAGGGCCGTATATCCCTAGCGATCGCCTCAAATGGACTTTATGGCAGCAAATTCTGTATCGGTCAGGCTCTGTCGCCCTGCAATAGATCAAGTGGAAAGTACCGGAAAGTTTCGCCAACTTCTTGCTTGTCACCGGGTAAAAGTTGATATGTGGGTTGTGTCTGTGGCTTACAGAATAAGTCTGTGTTTGGTCGCACTGCACTGTTTAACCCTGCTGTGGGAGTGAAGCTTGATGCCCTGACCTGAATGCCAACAAGCCAATAACAGAAATAGAGCTGATGAGCAAACATTAATTTTACATAAGAATTACCTTATATACAAAAATACTCCATTGTATCTGTCTTCACACTGAAAGCAGAGGACAGCCATTTATTAGATAGAGATCACAGTGATGAGTACAGCTTCTGTATTGTAATGAACCTTAAAGCTGAATGGTAGAATAGAATCTAGTTATTTCAAAGATATA
>JANDJT010000164.1:18035718-18046808 GCA_024331685.1 Stegophilus panzeri | reverse complement strand
TCTCTCTCTCTCTCTCTCTCTCTCTCTCTCTCTCTCTCTCTCTCTCTCTCTCTCTCTCTCTCTCTCTCTCCCTCTCTTTCTCTCTCTTAGTGGTTATTTTTTGTAGAGATGGCTGAAGTTAAAGGTACAGTCTTGTCTCACCTTGTACATCCAGCACTCGCACAGCATCTCACCGCCACCACGCAATTATGAACCGATATAATTTGCATGATTTCGGTGTCACAGGTCATGAACGTGTTTTTTTTTTTCTTTGAGAGAAATTGTAAATGCGGATCCCTGCTGTTTTACGACTCGTCCATAATGTGGTTGAAAATGTTTAAGCATCGCTGCAATATAGTGTAAGATGTCATCTCAGTGGTAGTTTTTAGATTTAATATCGTTCTGTGATTAAGGATATTTCATTTTATTGCTGGCTGACAAAAGGCAAGTGACAGTTTTATGACTTCCCTAGCTGAAGTGAGATGCTAGAGTTATGTGTTCTTTAGCATTACTGCGCTAATGTTCCTGTGATTGAAGTGCCGTTTAACCTTAACTTTTAAAAATGTGACTTTATAGCATTATTCAATATGTACTCTTAGGTTAACGCCACGTAACAGGGTGGCGTAGATGGACTCACTCATTAATGCAAAAAAAAAAAAAGAAAAAGTATTTTAATGATTATATTTCAAAGTAGTTATAGTGGCTTGGGACAGAAAACAAACATGCTGCTTTCTCCATGCTGTAGAGCCTTTATTAACTTATTATTATTAAAGTTATTAAGCTTTACCTGTGCTTAAAATGTCTTTTACCTTTTCGTTACATACATATTTGCAAATGTGATCTTAGTGAGCGCCTCAATCATGGACTCACCTGTCTGAAATTTAGATTCAAGGCAAAACTATTTTCAGATTGATTTGTGTGGAAAAAGAAACCTTTCAAAAAGGTCAATGCTTCTAATAAAAGAGTGAAAATAAAGCACACTCCTGCACTGTAAAACCGAATCAGTTCATTTAACTCAAAAAAAAATTGAGGAAACTAATTACCTCAAAAGTTCTAAGTTGATAAAAATACATTTTTTTAAAGCCAAAAACACTTAAATATAACAAAAATTCATTTTAAATGACAACGTTTGAGTAAAATGTGTGTTATATTTAAGTGTTTTTGGCTTAAAGAAATTGATTTATCAACTTCAGAATGTTGAGGTAATTAGTTTCCTCGAATTCTTTGAGTTAATTGAACTGATCCGGTTTTACAGTGTGCTCCTTCCTCGTGTGAGCAGAGAATTGACTACTGACAGTACCGTATGCATCTGTTTGATTTTTATTTCAAGATTTGTATTTCACACATACATAGAAGAGACTCGCTCTGTGATGTTTTCACTCCATCCGATGTCAACTAATAATAAAATAAAGCTTGTGTTGCGTTGCTGTTTGAAATCCTGCTCCAGCCCACTGCATGCCTGGCCTGAAGAGGGCAGCGAGATTCTCCGGGGGTAAATAGCAAGTATGTTTGTTTCTAAATTTATGGATGGGTCTACCGCAGTAATGAATGATCTACCCTGTGCCTTCCAGGTAATACATTTCCCTTTACTGCCTCAGTTATCTCTCCCAAAAGACTCATGTGCAGCTGGCGCATAGAGGAGAACCAAATGTACCTGCTAAGGAGTGCAGGAACTGCTGCACTATATATCCACTTCAGTCTCGTGAACCTGGTTTAATGGTTTAATTGTATGTTGGCTTTTCTAGAGAGATGGTTCTGTGTGGGTTGTAGGCTTTAATTCAGAAGACTCATTAAAAGCTGATGAATATTTGATTATTTATTATCACATTTCGTGATATATTTTAAGCTGTAATCTGGGAATGTTTATATTTTTTTCATTAGTAATGCACCATCGCCTGTTCTTGCAAAAATCTTCGATTGGTTATTATGGTCTGGTGTGATTGTGTATCTGCTTGGATGTGAGAATTGTATTTGTCTGATGGCAGTGAATTTATTTATTTTTTATTTTTAAATATTTCCCTGAATAAAATTTGTTTGTATGCCAGCAACATAATTGAGGAAGTCATGCTCTTGAGTAAATCTATAAGGTTCGCCGACAAGATGTCTTGGTCCACTATTTCGGTATATACACATGTCCCCATGCGGTGTCAGTTCCGATATTTCCCTTTTCAGCTAGATTAACCGGCATGATACAGCAAAGCTTTTTTGATTCCACATGCTGTATCAGATTAGTTTTTTGCAAAAAAGGAATTCATAACCAGTCAGAGACCGGAGGAGCGTGTGCGCGTGTGTATTCAAGGAGATGATGTTTACAGGGCGGATTTCAATTCATTTGTGGAATAAAGCAGTTCTCTTCTCTCGGTTGTGACGAAATATTGCCCCAACAGATCTTATCTTAAAAAAAATAAAAAATAGCATGACCCAAGAGGAAGGCACTTTATTTGAATGTGGCAGGTATTGGATTTGCTGAAGAGAGTATATTTAAATATGCGTGAACCTGGCACATTTAAATGGTCTCTTGCCCTCTCTATTCCTCTCTCTCTCTCTCTCTCTCTCTCTCTCTCTCTCGCTCTCTCTCTCTCTCTCCTCATCTCTCTTCCAGTCTCCTCTACTTTCTGCTTGTGGAGCAGATCTGCATTTAAATGAGCTTTCCTCTCCACCTGCACATTCTCTTCTTCAAGGCCACTTCTCCTGAAGAGAAGCCACTTTTCTTGCCTCAAACTTGCCACTTTTCTGAAGCATGGGGCTCTTTTTGTGCTGATGAGAGCTACTTTGTAGACTAGCCGTCACCCTGGGGTAGAAATAGACATATATAAAAGCCAAATTACCCACTGCTGGGGGGGGAGGGGGGGGGTGTCTTAGATGGAAATCAAGCAGCTTTTTAGACCCCTCTTTCCCCCACAGGCTCATTACAACACTGGTTGCTGTTGAAACCGTATCATTTTGTTGCACAGGGATTCACCTTCAACATAATGGATTTCACTTATATCATCAGTTATTGCTGTTGTTTCCTGTGAGAGGTCAACTGTACCAGTTGTTCCAAAAGCCCTATTTTTCCACATGTTTATGGACTGGTCCACACACTTCGTAGTGTACATCTGTAATCTTTCACTCCTGTACAGTGCTTTATGAGAGGATGTGTTTCGTTTTGAGTCTGGTTCCTCTTAAGCGTTCTTCCTCATGAAGTTCTTCTTGCCACTGTCACCTCTGCTTTGTTTATTAGGCGTCTAAATATCTGTAAAAATGCCTTTTCACAATGTCTTTGGCTAAGAGTGCCATACTGATTTGACTTAGGATACCCATCCCTCCTGCAGAATGCAGAATGCAGTTTTAAATGTTGTGATAGCTCATGCCTGGCCTTAGAGTATTTTCCATCCAAGTCTGTGACACAGTGAGATGTTTTCTGACTGGACCTGCACCAAATACCATGACACATGGTTCAGCGCATGGGTAATTACCATTACGTTCTATGCATGAACTGACTGTACCTGGCGCAGCTGTGGGTCGGAGGCCTCGGCATGGGGTCCCGCAGTGCTCCCTCTTCTGGAAAATGATCTGCACATTTTTACAAATGCCACGGGAGGCCATCACACCCTGTTAGTGAGTAAACAATACATTTATTCCCATGCTTGGATGTGTATTCTACCAGGCCCTACTGTTAAGCCTAATTAATTTGTTTACCTTTGATTTAATGTATCAGCGTATTTGTGCCCCCTTGTGTCCCAGCTGAGAGAGATTTGAATTCATTTCTCGCTTCTTCTGATGTTAGTGTACACAAACGTGCGCACACACAAACACACAACACTCTTAAATCTTCCCCCACAACTCCCCTCTCAGATTAAAATACACTTAATACCTAAAAAGGAGGCCATTTTTCATCTTTATCTTCAGCCACCCTAATCTGTGCTCGGCAGTCAGCAGGACCTTCTCATTGGCCAATTAGCATCATGGACTCTCCTTCCAGGAATCGATAAGGCCAATGCTCTTTCAGTGGAGCCTTCGTAGAGGCTGAACCCTAATCAGGGTTGTGTGCATTAGTACACAGATTGGCCTTGTATCATAGTGGCACCTGTACAACCTCAACACCCTTAACAGCAAAGGCAGCACCACCGCAGAGGCAGGCATGGCCTGTCAGAGATAAGAGGAAGAGCCTTATTCAGGATGAGAGAAGGAGGTGTCAAAGTGGACCTGGAGTGTGTGTGTGCGTGTGTGTGTGTGTGTGTGTGTGTGTGTGTTGGGGGAGGTAGTTCTTTTAAAGGTGTACTTTAAACCACAGAAGTCATTTAAAGTTCTGATAGCTCCTCTTATGGACAGCAGAGAGGAAGTGAGAGTCTGTTGAGTGGTGGGTGGAGACGGTGTTGAGCTTATAGGGCAGATAAATCTCTAAAGGGCAGAAGGTCTCAAATTGGGGCAATGCAATGTGTTCTGGGACGAGGAGAAAAACGAAAGGTTAGAGCTTGAATTGGAGGCAGGGGGATAAAAGGCAAAAGGGTGTAAACAAAAAAAAAAAAGACATTACTTTCATGACTTCTTGTGGTGTTTAGTTAAGCTTTAGAATCAGGCATGATCAGTTTCATCGCATTACGAGTCAGAGGCACTGCTTGAGTCACTTCAGAAGAGGAGTGCTTTTTCTTTGCTTAATTGATGCTGAATAAATGGACATGTTTATTGTTATGCGATCGTCTAATTCTCCAGGATAAATGATTTCTTACCTTTGAACCAGTATCTGTTCATTTGTTTAATCGAAGCTGGAAGAAAAACACAATCCACAGTAATCACAGTGAACTCTAATAGCAGACTGATAATGGCTGTCTTTATTCTGTTCAAAATGCAGAATAAGATTTTTTTTTAATGCTCAGGCATAAAGCAGTACTGATGGAGTTGCTTAAAATGAGACGAAAGTTGGGGAGATAAGGCAGGGATGAGAAGAACATTTTAAGCAGACTTAGTTGACTCCTGTGTTCAGAGGAGGTGGATATTTGCAGAAATTTAATGGAGATTTGTGAAGGTACATTGCATGCGATTCTACTTGAGAACGTGTTAGCCTCCAAGGTGATTCCAGCGGAAATGAAACCCTTTTTCATTTTCTCCAGTCCTTAAACATTTTCTGCCACCTTGTTTCAATCCCAGTGAACACTCCATGTCTTGCCGTTGTTCCAAACAGAGTGATTACGGTCCATTGCCTCTTTAACACGCCATGTCTTTTCCTCGGCTTGCAAGTGTGCTGAGCTGTTTACGCTCTCTGCCTGTTTATTAGTGTTTGGTTTAAGAGCGTTACATCTGAATGAGCAGAGAAGTGAGTGTGGGGATAAGTAAGGGTTAGAGTAAGTGAAGCTGGTGATAAGTGAGAAATGTAAGTGAGGATTAGAATAGGAATACGTGAGTAAGGTAGAGATGCACGGCGGGTCTGAAACGTGTTGCCTACTGAACCTGTTTGAAACGGGACGCTCAACTCTGAGATTTCTTAATGTAGTTGATATTTAAAAGCATCTCGTCTTTCTGAGGAAAGGAAAGCCTGCATGTCTTTCTGTCCCATAATCCTGAATGTCTGCAAAAAATATACTGGCATGAGAAAACCCTGGCACGAGGGGCGGGGTGGGGGTGTTTAAACATGAGTTAATTGACTAGAAGTTATCTGTTTTGACTCAATATTTTATTTCAGAAAGAAATAATTGTTGTTGTAGCAGAATATTTGTTCTCGGACTACAGCAGTGGTGTTTTATTCCATGTACTCAAACACATATTTGAGGTTCACAAGCGTTTGCATATGTCTTGGCGTACTTTGGCAATGTTCTGACATTTAAGTGCTGCCTTCTAGGACACTGACGTAAGAGACAGGACAGGCAGCAAGGCATTATGGCAGCTTCCCTCTGTTTCAGACACACTCTGTACATAATGAAGTGACTTAATCAGTAAATAAATGAGCATTAAGTAATGTTTGTTCTCTCTCCAGCATTATTTTATGACATTAAAAAAAAAAGTAAGCTAAAAAACGATCTAGGAAATGAATTTTCTAGTGTCAATGACATGTATTTTTTAAATTTGTATTTCTAATGTCATGTCGAGCTGCAGAACTACAAACATGGCTGCTGAAAACTACAACTCCCAAACTCTCTCACGTTCATGCTCAACTGATTAATAAATACATCTGGACTCTATCACCTTCATTACCACACACACACACTGGCTGTATCCAAAATAGCATACTGTGACCGTACCTACTGTGTTCGATTCAGTACTTACTGCGTTTGATTCAGTACTTACTGTGTTCGATTCAGTACTTACTGCGTTCGATTCAGTACTTACTGTGTTCGATTCAGTACTTACTGCGTTCGATTCAGTACTTACTGCGTTCGATTCAGTACTTACTGCGTTCGATTCAGTACCTACTGCTC
Organism: Stegophilus panzeri; assembly: GCA_024331685.1. NCBI lineage: Eukaryota > Metazoa > Chordata > Actinopteri > Siluriformes > Trichomycteridae > Stegophilus > Stegophilus panzeri. Next base: position 18,040,434 of record JANDJT010000164.1, on the reverse strand, counting down.
AGCCGTTGATTCAGTACGTACCAATCAATATAAGTGGTAAGCAGGAATACAGTCCGGATGTACTATGCAGTGCAGATTCTGACAACTTTTCCGCGCCAGTCCCATTGCATTATGGGATAGCGAAGTGTCCACAGCATCCAGTGGTTCCATACTGCAGAGTCGCGGCGGAAGCAGTAGGTTCTCCGGGTATTTCTCGACACTGCGCTATCCCATAAGGCAATGGGACTGGCGCGGAAGAGCTGTCAGAATAAAAAATGGCGGAGGGTAGCACATTGGCTCTTTTGAAGTTGTAGGTCACATGACAGTGCCAACATGGTGGATGTAGTACATCCGGATTTTATTCTTGCTACACACTTATACTGATCAGTATGTACTGTGTCAACGTCCGAGCTGTACTTAGGTACTGAATCGAACGCAGTAAGTACTGTCACAGTGTGTGATTTCGAACTCAAGCCGTTGGTATTGAGATGATCTTTCTGGAATGATCAGGTTTCTGTTATCCACGTTTCGCTCTTATTTATGATTATGATTATATTTAGTGTTGTGGAATGTCCACTAAACAAGTTAGTCATTCCAGTGGCAGAGAAATTGTCTCACAAAGTGTTGATATTGGAGACTTCTTTCAAAAATGTTAAATAAACATTTCCTTACAGAAAATATTGTCGATGATTAAATATTTCCCTTCGTTAAATAACATTTTAAACATTTTAAAAATCATTTTATGCGAGGCATCTTCTGTATAAGTCTCTGTGAATCAGCTGTTACTATGGAAACAAGTACATAATATAATATGTACCTGCGACATGCCTTGTAGCCGGAACTATAGTCCGAACTGCTTTAATAGAAAATGAATCAATATCTTTTGACCAAACAGAATAAAGAATTCAGCAGCACTGTGGTAGAGCTGAATATAACATTATCTGTCTCATCATTTCTAAGTTATTTTATATAATAGTTAAACTGAAGGCATCATTTTTCATTTTTAACAGTTAAACAAGTATAATATATATATATAGTGTTATGAAATGTTTCCCCAGCCTTCTAACTTGGATATAATCCTCTCAGATAATTACTGTAAAGAGAATAAGCAGAATAAGATATGTTGAAGGTCTGAAGATTAACGATCATTTCGTGTGTGTGTGTGTGTGTGTGTGTGTGTGTTTGGCATGGTAACACAAGTTCATTATGTAAACATTTTTTTTTTAATGATAAAATCCTCTAAAGTAAAAGGTCAGTAGTCGGTGTGTAACTCCGCCCTCCTCTATCTCTCTGTGATGTGTTTCTCTCTAAGCACTTTATCTTTATTCGACACAATTTATTACCAAGAAAGGATTTGTCATGAATTCATTTTGTTTGTGTTGCCAAAAAAGAACCAAACCTCAGTGCTTGAAGAATTATTATTTTTTTATTCCGTATCAGAGGACCAGTTGAAAGCATTCTCACCGCCTCTGACAAAACAACTGGAACTGCTGTGTGACTGCTTTTGTCCAAACCTTGGTGCTCTCAGGCTGATAATATATAATATCTGAGTTTTGATGTACTGTTGCACCAATATTTAGTATTCCTCTGATAGTCTGAAAAAACCCGCTGGATGTCTCTGTGGCTACAGCCACAGAGTATTCTCTGGAATACAGCCAAAATGATGAAAAATCCTACCTAATTTTGGAGCAAAATTCAGTTTTTCTGTGAATAATACACTTGAATAAAAACGTGAATATATTTCATCAAAACCATGTGCAAATGTTTTAATTCAGACTATTTACTAACCGTGATTTGGCTGGCTGTCGGCAAAGATCATGTTTTGTTGGTTTCAGTTTAACAAGCACAGTGGTAATTATAGTCAGTCTCCTTGCTAGCTAAGCAAAATACCTCAATCAGTACGTTTACATGGACAACAATAATCCGATATGAACCCGATTAAGACGATACTCTGATTAAGAAACTAGCATGTAAACAGAGATTATTGATGACCTTAATCCGATTAAAGTCATACTCGAATAAACACAGACGGCGTTCACATGGACAGTAATCTAATTCCTGACCTTACTCTGAATTAGACAATATTCTGATTAAGGTGTTTACATGAGTCGCTTTTAGAATATTCCTTTCATGTTCCCGTGTTACGTGTTATAGAACAAAGAATTCTATTTTATGTACACACCTTAATCACATTATTATCTTACTCAGAGTAAGGTCAATAATTAGATTACTGCTGTCCATATAAACGTAGTCTGTGTTCCTGCACTGTTACTTCATCATCAAAACCGAGAAGAGCACTCGCACACGCACACTGTGCAGATCAAGTTAAAATGTTTGAATGGTCTAATAAAAGGCATTAAATAACAAGGAATTTAATCAGCTAAACTGACTGTTTGAATCATTTATTATTTCCACCAAATGTTAGCATGAAGAAAAACCAGTGGAGTGAAGAGATGACAGTGAGGCTTGTGAGGGAGGTGGAGCATCTTTCAGTGGAATTGGAATGAAATCTATCTAGACTTCATTTCTCCTTGAAGTACATGCAAGATAGAAACGATTGTGAATGGATATTTTATGTTGTAAGGGCAGTCTAGCGCTGAGGATGTTGGTATGAGTTTCAGTGCTAATGAGTCTCCATACCAATTTGCAGAGGTAGGCTGCGTACAGAGAGGAGAGGTGATGTGTGTTATATTACTGATAACAGGACGATGTCCTGGCTGGAGACACCGAGAGCAGGCATGGCTGAGACATTTATCTCTACCTCTGTGTCTCTCTGCCCTTTCTCCCACTTTGTCCGTTGAGGCTTTCTTCAGCCGTGTATCAGCGGGAAGTGGCTAGTCATGCTAGCAATCCATCATGGTGGATATCACATCCCGAGAGGAAGTGGTCCTAGACAGTCAGCTCTGTTTGTTTGGCTGATTGTCGCCTTCCGGAACAGCAATGCTTCCAAAATGCACTTGGCGACACATTTTGTCACAGCAGGCGTCATTAGCCAGGGACGCAGGTGTTCCTCTGCTTCCTGACCTCAAATACAGGCGGCTCCTGTCCCACGGCTCTGTGGCAGAGCATCTGGAAGACTGCAGAGGAAGGGAAGGAACCGTACGAATTAAACAGAGGCAATTTTCTTTATTACTGTGGAGAAAACGCCACAGCGGCTTGCTCCTGCCCTACATTCTGACAGAAAAGAGAAAGTATCTTTCTATGATGATACAAAAATAATGATGCATACAATTTACGTTCACTCCCAAAGCTGCAGTCTCTGCCGTGTGCACATCTAAAACACGCTTAGAGCAAGCAGTCTCAGCAAAACGATCATTCACGGCGTAAACGAGGCCATGCTGGTGACAGCGGAAAACATTAGCACTGCTGTAGCGTCAGTCTTTTATGAGATAAGATAAGCTGTGACTGGCAGTTTGAGTTTGACACATGGCTATGCTGCTGGATATAAATGCCTAACTCTCTCTCTCTCTGTCTCTCTCTCTCTGTCTGTCTCTCTCTCTGTCTCTCTCTCTCTCTGTCTCTCTCTCTCTCTCTCTCTCTGTCTCTCTCTCTCTCTGTCTCTCTCTCTCTGTCTCTCTCTCTCTCTGTCTCTCTCTCTCTGTCTCTCTCTCTGTCTCTCTCTCTCTCTGTCTCTCTCTCTCTGTCTCTCTCTCTCTCTCTCTCTCTCTCTCTGTCTCTCTCTCTCTCTCTCTCTCTCTCTCTCTCTCTCTCTCTCTCTCTGTCTCTCTCTCTCTCTCTCTGTCTCTCTCTCTCTCTCAGTCGTGGTTGGGGTTCTTGTTTAGACGATCGTCCGTCTAAGAAGGACATGACGACGGCTCTGCTTGCCCCGGGAGCGAAGTACACCCGGCAGCACCAGTGTCAGATGCAGTACGGACCCAACGCCACTCTCTGTCCCGAAACTGATGTAAGATCTCCTTTTCCTCTCCTCACACTTTTTTTTTTTCCAAACCAGAGCCACAGGTAAAATGTCCCGGGCCGCAGTGAGGGTCGGGACACTGCAGTGGTGCACAGCTGTGTTGAGTGATCACTGCTCCGTGCCGTGTGTCTCTGCAGAACGTGTGTCAGGTTCTGTGGTGCTCGGTGGACGGTTCCTGTCGCTCCAAACTGGACGCTCCGATAGACGGAACCAGGTGTGGCCCGGGGAAGGTGAGAGAGGGGTCTCCTTCACACACACGCACACACACACACACACACACACACACACACACACACACACACCAGATCACCAACATTCACACTGTAATGGAGCTGAAATTTCATCACATCCTGGTGTCACTATGTAATATTATTAATTACACATATCATACGCAGTTTTTATATCATACACACACCTGTGCATGAACAATGCAGTGTGTGTGTGTGTGCGTGTCAGTGGTGTATCTCAGGCGAGTGTGTGGTGGTGGGGAAGTTACCCGAGACGGTGAATGGTGGGTGGGGCCAGTGGAGCACCTGGTCTCACTGTTCACGCACCTGCGGCGCCGGCGTCCAATCAGCAGACAGAGAGTGTGACAAGCCGAAGTATGACACTTCCTCCTCCTCCTCGTCCTTCTTCTCCTCTGTTTAAACTCCTTCATGTTTCACTGAACCTTTTCTCTCTCTTTCTCTGTCTCTCTCTCTCTCTCCCTGTCTCTCTGTCTCTCTCTCTCTCCCTGTCACTCTGTCTCTCTCTCTCTCTCTCTCTCTCTCTCTCTCTCTCTCTCTCTCGCTCTCTCTCTCTCTCTCTCTCTCTCTCTCTCT
>JANDJT010000164.1:17927341-17942206 GCA_024331685.1 Stegophilus panzeri | reverse complement strand
ATCAAATACACAGGCTGACATACTGCGAAGCCAATGTGAATCCATCAGAACACACACACACACACACACACACACACACACACACACACACACACACACTGTTTTGTATCCAACTGAGCTTCTGTTCAAGGTCTTCAAGTCTGACAGGCAAGCATCTCTGGGAAATTAGAATTTTTGCCTTTGATTATGTCTCTCAATGGTGTTCTGTAACACTGTGTGCATTCTTTTCTGGGTCATGTTCTCTTGGTGACTTGGAGACTCAACCTTGACGACCAAGGCTCATGTTGGCCCGTCCCTGCTCCCTCTGTAATTTAACTTAAATTGGAATTGACCTAGCAACAGTCACACAAAATGGTATAGTATCATAGTCTAAGAATTTTAGCTAGAATCTAAGGCCCTGTCCACAAACATACCGATATTGTTGATAGCCTCATGACATTCATGGGCCTAGAGAATGCAATCCACGCCATGTTCAAGCATTTCTCCAGCACATTTCTCTTCCCTACCATATTCTCACCATCATTTTATGATCTGTCATGTAACAGCATATTAATTGTTCACCTCATTACTCACTGTAATCCATGCTGGTGATATTGCTAACTTCTCCAGCTCAACAAATCTCTACAACATACAACATACAAGCTCCCAGTAACTTCATGGAACATCACGATCATGAGGAGTTAAAGCGATGTCTGGCTGAAGATGTTTGAGAACCCCTGTCACTCTCAGCAATGAGAGTGAACTTAGAACTTCTGAATATCAGGCATTTCTTTAATTGAATATAATAGAGTTGTACGGGAATGTCTATAATTGACTAATACAGTTAGAATACATGTACAGTGGTGCTTGAAAGTTTGTGATGCCTTTAGAATTGTCTATATATCTACATAAATATGACCTAAAACATCAGATTTTTAACACGAGTTCTAAATGTAGATAAAGAGAGCCCAATTAAACAAATGAGATTAAAATATAATACTTGGTCATTTATTTATTGAGGAAAATGATCTAATATTTCATATCTGTGAGTGGCAAAAGTGTGTGAGGATTAGCAGTTTAATTTGAAGGTGAAATTAGAGTCAGGTGATTTCAATCAACGGGATGACGATCAGGTGTGAGTGAGTGAGTGTCTCTTTTTTTTAAAGAACAGGGATGTATCAGAGTCTGATCTTCACAACACGAGTTTGTATCATGGCACGAACCGAACAAAGGAGATTTTTGAGGACCTCAGAAAAATAGTTGGTAGAGCTCATGAGGCTGGAAAATATTAAATAAACATTTCTAAAGAGTTTGGACTCCACCAATCCACAGTCAGACAGATTGTGTACAAATGAAAGAAATTCAACACCATTGTTCCCCTCCTCAGGAGTGGAGACCAACAAAGATCTCTCCAAGAGCAAGACGTGTAATAGTCCACAAGGTCACAGAGAAATCCAGGCTAACTTCTAAGCAACTAAAGGCCTCTCTCATTTTATCTAATGTTGAAAACAACATCCCTGCCCCTCTACAGTTTATTAAAGATCACGTGGACAAACCAGAAGGCTATTGGAACAATATCTTGTGGACGGATGAGACCAAATACAATTTTTTATTTAAATGAGAAGGGTTAGGAGTGTTAGGAGAAAACACCGCATTCCAGCATAAGAACCTTATCCCATCTGCGACATGTCATATGCTGGTAGTAGTATCATGGTATCATTGGGCCTGTTCTGCTGCATCTGGGCCTGCACAACTTGCCATCATTGATGGAACAACAAATTCTGAAGTATACCAGCAAATTCTAAAGGAAAATATCAGGACATCTGTCCATGATCTGAATATCAAGAGAAAGTGGGTCATGCAGCAAGAGAATGACCCAAAGCACACAAGTCATTCCACCAAAAATAGTTAAAGAAGAATAAAGTTGATGTTTTGGAATAGCTAAGTCAAAGTCATGTTTACATTGTTCCATCAATGATGGAAAGCCGTCTTGGGCCAGATGCAGCAAAACAGGCCCAAACTGTGATACTACTACCGCCATGTTTAACACATGTTTTTTCAAACATGTGTTTGATCAGACTCTGATAGATCCCTGTTCCTTAAATAAAACAGGATGCTCACTCACACCTGATTGAGATCTCACTGATTGAAAAAACCTGACTCTAATTTCATCTTCAATTAACTGCTAATCCTCATACATACTTTTGCCACTCACAGATATGTAATATTAGATCATTTTCCTCAATAAACAAATGACCAAGTATAATATTTTTGTCTCATTTGTTAAATTGGGTTTTATTTGTCTTGTTTTAGGACTCATCATGATGGTTTAGGTCATATTTATGGAGATATATAGACAATTCTAAAGGGTTCACAAACTTCTAGATGTAAAACTGAAATTCTGATTGTATCATATTTATTTTTGAGTTCTCTTCAGTGTATTGCAAAAAATGAAAGAATTGGCCTTTCTGTTCGAAGATGTTTGGAGGGGATTGTATATGTTTTATATACTGGGGCTCTGCACCTCCTGCTCCTCCTGATGAACTGATGCTTTTTATTTATGTATTAGTGATTTGTTTGCCTAGTGAAAATGTGTAGTGGTTTATAACACTTCTACCTACATTAGGAACTTACTGTATGTAATTACTACTCTGGAATAACAGGAACGTGTACACAAGGCCCAGTACTTATTCGACCTCATAACAGATTCATTGTACATATAATGTGTTGCATAATATGGGATATCAGAGACCAGGTCCAATGCATATAGCAGTGGTCAGACTCAGACATGTTTTCAGTGTAGGTCTATAGCCCTTCCCTTGCTCTGACACACTCAGACATGTCAGCCAGGTTGTCATGATGTCATGAGAATAAGAAATTGGTGAAAATAAACAGCAGCAACCTTGAAGATCTTAAAACATGTAAAGCAGTTGGTTTCATACACATAGAAAAGAAGTTAAAACAAAACAAAGATTTTTCCTGAAATTTTCCTGAATTCCTCTAGTTCCCTGTTGTGTTATGAGTCCTGCTGTTACTATAGTAACTAGTTTGATTTTCTCCCTGCATTCTTCTATGACTTTACTCATAAACCGAGGCGACCTTGTGGCTGAGAGACTTACAAATTGAAAAGTCCTCCTTTCAAGGGCTTCGGTCTTTCTGTCTATAACTTACAGAGCTTTGGGAGAGGAAATTCATTTGATTCTCGTGTTGTGTGTTGGGGGGGGGGGGGGGGGGGGGGGGGGGGGTTCATGCGTGTCAGGAAATGAGTCATTACTGAGAGAAGTACAGAGTTCATTGTAAGGAATCTCATAATTTAAAGTATTGTTTTCTTCTGGTAATTACATTTTTTTATGGATCTGAAGAAAGACGCCCTTATCCAGCCTGAAGTGGTAGAGTCTCTGTCGGAAATCATATCCCCATACCTGTATAAATATAATAATATTAATATTGATAATCATTATCATCATCATTAGTGGTAGTAGTAATAGTAACTAAATGAAACTTTTTGGAGTAAAAGGAACGATTAAAAAAAAACAATAGTTGCATAAGTGTACACACCCCTAAACTAATACTTTCTCTCTACTGCATCACAAACATCTACATCCAGTGATGCAGGACCAGAGCCAGGAGAATTGTCAAAGATTTTCACCACCTCAGATGCAGTCTCTTCTCAGCACTTCCTTCAGGGAAGTGCTGCCAGATCCTGAGAAGCAACACAGAGAGACCATCAGGAGTTTCTACCCTCCGGCAATCTGGCTACTGAACGAGGACACTTGAGATTCCTCACACACGGACACACATGCAGGAAACAGTTTGCACTATAGGAAGAAATTTTTGCACACAGTATAGTTTCTGTATACACTGTACAATTCTTTATATTGGCATATTTTTTCTCTACATATTCAATTCTGTTATATGCTATTTTATTCACATTACATTTATAGTCTACTATATTATGTCTTATAAATTGGATTATTCTTTGTTTTAATTATGTGTGTTTGTCCTTATTTTGTTGTTGCACTGTGGAATGAGGAATTGTGTCAAACCAGGAACGGTGTATCCCCCTGTGTCCACCAACCCCTAGTAACTTTTCCTACTGTTGTAAGAGTTTATAGACCATCCATCCATTTTTGTACCATTTATCCTACACAGGGTCACAGGGAGCCTGGAGCCTAGCCCGGGGACTCGGGACACAAGGCAGGGGACACCCTGGACAGGCACAAGTACCTGGAGAAAAAGAACATGCAAACTTCCACAACCCTGGAGGAGGCAAATGTGCTAACCACACATGCCCCCCAGAGATGATGGTTAACCTTTGGCTCAAAATATTTGTTGAAAGCAATACTATTGCTGGTTGTGTATGTAACAATAAATGTGCTAATACCAGACATGTTCCCTGAGGTCCAAGTCAAGTCTCAAGTCTCTGAGGTGGAGCCAAGTCAAGTCTTTGTACTATTTTTAACAATAGTTCTTTCAGCTTGTTATTGTAATTAACTAGTGTATGAGGCTAAATCAATTTTGAAATATTAAAACTGATCACTTCTACAGAATGTCTTGTTCATTTATTCAAAATTGTCTAATAAAGCACACAAGGTTTTTACTTAAATCATTAATTTATATTTTTTATCCACAATCAAAAAATTATTACTTTTAAACTATTAATAATGGTCACTCAGAACTCAACTGTGAAGTCATTTTTGCTGCTGCAGCACATACTGAAAGGGAATGAATGAATGAATGAATGAATGAGGAATGAATAGAAAACATGTGGTGTTTGATGCTGTCATGTGGGGTAGTAAAGAGAGAACGTACTCGGGAATGCCGAACAAAAATGACTTGTTTTTCATGAGTCTCTGTCTTCAAGTCAAGTCTCGGGTCAGTTGTTCACGAGTCAAGTCAAGTCGTAAGTTGTTGTTTTTTTTTTGTGACTTAAGTGTGAGTCGAGTCCAAGCCGCAGACTCGAGTTTCCATCTCTGGCTAGTACCTTGCAATGTATACGGTAGCTGTTAAGTGGATATGTTATGCTATGCATATTACTGCCAAAAGTCAGTGATCAGGTAAGGAGAAGAGGTCAACATTAGTCATTGAAGGAATCAAGTGACCAAGGGTAACTCTGAAGAAGCTGAAAGAAGGCAAATTCACTCTTTTTATATAACCAGTGATTGGTATATAGGTTGCATCAGTATTTGAAGCCACTTTAAACATACTGTCGCTCTAAGTGTATTCTGATTGGCTTCTCGAGTAAACATTTATAATATTGGGCAGAGCTCCAGCTTTTGTCTTTCCCTGTGGTCACCTATCCCTTTTATGTCATTCTAGCATCATAATTTGTGTTGAGTGCAAATTGTGACAAAGTTGATTATGTTTTTATTTGTTGTATCAGTTATGTTCATAATTGTGTAGCGAAATAATTATCATGCTAATACTTCATGTAAAGGTCCTGTTAATGCATTTTTAATATGCTAAGGTGTAAGCACTATAATAGTGCTACTTGCTAAATGTATTTTAGTGTTTCTCTGTGTGTATATGCATCAAGTTTTAAAATGACCTTTCCATAGTATATTTAAAATGTCCCAAAATACACTTAAAAGTCTCATATTAAAATATTAAAAGAATATGGCATGACTGCAGTTCTGTTTGGGGAGGCTGTGCACCAAAAGTCAGTGATGGGTAAAAAGAGGGCATTAGTGAGAGTAGCAACCAAGAGGCCAAAGGTAACTTTAAAGGGGTTGGAGCGATCCACAGCTCAGATAAGAATCTGATGAAACCAAAATTGGATTTTCTGGCTTTGGCACAAAGTGCAATATTTTGTGACAACTCAACACTGCTCCTCACCCTGAGAACACCTCACCATGTTGTAGGAATGCTTTTCATCAGCAGGGCTTGGGAAACTTGCTAGGGTTCAGGGCCAAATAGACAAGGCAATCCTTGAAGAAAACTCTTCCCAGTCTGCAAGAGGTTTGAAAAGTGGGTGGAGCTTGACCTTCAAACAAGCCCGTAATACTTAGACTAGAGGTCATAACTTGTAATTCCAGACTCCCAACCAGGAAAAACTAAATAAAATTGCCTTCAACTTGGAATTCCTACTTGTGAACTCAGGGTAGTCTTCTGAACAATGAGTTCCTCCAAGTTCACGGAGTTACATCAATCACTATGGGTGTGTAGCATGCTGCCACAACAATCCCATTCAGAAAGAAAAACAAGAGGAAGGCTCTTCAGGTATTACAGATTTGTAGTTTCTTAAAAGATTAAGTTTAACTCAACTGCCGTTTGGAGCAATCTGGGTTGTGATAAATTGGGAGAAAACAATTAATTATTTTTTAAATTACTATTACAAGCTATTCAAAAGTACATCCACATGAGTGTGTTCTAGAAATGAATGCATCACCCTTTAAAAGCTGTAGTTTTCACCTGTACGTCTTGTGACCTGAGTGAACATTTAAATAGAATATAGTATTTTGTCACAAAATTTGACACAATTCTGACATGTGAAGCTTCCATATAATACTTTAACCTCTGTCATTATAGAAGTGGTGTCACATTTAAGATCCCATTCACTACCAGTCTAATACTGCCAGGTAGACCACAAAATAATAAGACTTGAGACATTCAATATGTTAGAATGGCCCAGTCAGTGCTCAGAATTAATTTGCTAAGAATTAATATTACAGCCATTATTTCTTAGGTTGTAGTAATATATATATATGTGTGTGTATATATATAGTGTTGTAGGCTGCAATTATAGTGACATTTAATAATATGTTATGAGAAGTATGTTGGTTGTATACCATATATCTCTTTAGCATACATCCTAACCATTTCAAATAACATGTAACTTGAATGAGAGGCACAATTAAATCTATTAATGACATTTTAAAATATAGTGCACGTGTGCCTCTAACTAATGGAGGCCATCTGCAGGCCATCAACAGTCAGTGACCAGATAAGAGGCCATTAATCAGAAAAGCAACCAAGAGGCCACTCTGAAGAAGCTGGAGAGATCCAAATGCACTCCACTAAGCACTCCTTTTTTTTATAATCAGTGATCACAATCTAGCTTATATCGGTATTCAAACATAACCCGGAGATTTCCGATTGGCCTCCGAGGGTGGATATTTAGACTTTTGGGTGGGGTTCCAGCTGCTTCTTGTCCACCAACCCATTGTGTTTATCTTCCTGGAGTCTTTTGGATCCTACTGGAGTGTTTTGAAGACTTTTCAATTCAATTCAGTTTTATTTGTATAGCGTGTTTAACAGAGGACATTGTCACAAAGCAGCTTTACAGAAATATATAAATTCATAATATAAATTTTAAATATATGAATTTATCCCTAATGAGCAGCCAGAGGCGACTGTGGTGAGGAAAAACCCCTTGAGACGACATGAGGAAGAAACCTTGAGAGGAACCAGACTGAAAAGGGAACCCGTCCTCATCTGGGTGACGCCGGATAGTGCGATTATAAACAATTCCCTTCTCCCCTTTATTGAATTTGTGATTAAGCGGAGTTCCCTTTATGTTCTTTTATCTTTTTTTATTCTTTTAATACTTTTTCGTTAGTTGTTATATTTCAGTATATTCCTTTAGACTGGCTGTTTGGCTTCTACCAATAGGAGAAAGGACATTTTATTTTCTATTGTCTTCCCAACTGGAATTTTGGTTTGCACTTATATAATGCCTTTTAACCTTAGCAGTTCTACAAAGTGCTTTACACTGTGTCTCATTCATCCATTCACACACACATTCACACACCAATGGCAGCAGAACTACCATACAATACGCTTACCTGCCATCGGGAGCAACTTGGGGTTCAGTGTCTTGCCCAAGGACACTTCGGCATGTGGAGTCATGTGGGCCGGGAATCGAATCGGCAACACTGCGGTTAGTGGACAACCCGCTCTACCACCTGAGCCACAGCCGCCCCAATTCCCAAATTTGCAATTGTTGTTTGGTTGTTCCAGGAACATCACCCAGTTGGTGCCCTAGGCAACATGGAGGGTTCCATTCTGTTGTGCCTGGGGTGACAGTATTGCATGATTTCATGTGTTGTGGTCTGTACATGGTGTGATTAGTGGGGAGTGGAATTTGGTATCGGTGTGCATCTCACAAAAGTGAGTAGGCTAGATTGCTCCTAGCATGTTGCCATTGGACCAACAGTGGCAGCTTGGCAGTGCAGGGTTTGAACTCATGACCTTCTGATTGTGTTTTTATTTTATTGTCTTGTGTCTTGATATCATTATACTATCAAATGTATGTTGGATGTTTAATGCGTACTGTGCGATGTTTTCTGTGGCTTAAAAAAAAAACTGCAAGTGTATACGTGTGTACTTACATTAACGAGTTTATCCTCGCCACTAAATTCAGTGCAAAGAATATTTCTTTGTTTTTTACTTGCATATGTTACTGACATGTTTGAATGATGCTGTAGTCATAAATTATATACCTGGAATTTTTTTTAAACGTAGGTGGTCAAGGCTTGGGGCTGCAGATATTCATAGTGTCAATTTGGGATCATTTGCCCGAAAAAGTTTGGGAACCTCTGCTTTAATGTTAAGTAGAGGTGCCACGTTTAAGGTTCCATCAACTACAAGTCTAATACTGCCACGTACAACACAAAACTTTCAGTTTGAATTCTTCACTCCCGTATTACGCTCTACACACAGTTCCTCACTGTTCAAAGCTCAGCTTTATGCATGAGTGGAAAAAACACAATATAATATTCCATTTAAAATTTCCCCAAAAGGTTTGTTGGAGACTCGAGAAACATTTGGAAAGGGCGTTCTGTCAGCTTTTTGGCATTGGTATAAAGTGCTATATTTGGCAGATACCCAACACTCTTCTTCACCCTGAGGACATCGTCCCCACAGTGACACATGGTGGTGGTAGCATTATGTTGTGCGGATGCTTTTCGTTAGCAGGGACTGGGAAACTGGTCAGGGTTGAGGGTAATACGAATGGAGTGAAGTGCAGGGCAATCTTAAAATAAAAACAGTTTAATTTTACAAGAGTTTCACCATCCAACAGTACAAACTGTCTGTAGTACAGTGCTAGGATGCACCACCTAGCTGATATGTTTACTGTTGCGTGTATGTCTTAATAAAAATGTTTATTTTTGGAAAAACTATGAGAATAGTTACGTATGTTAATTTCCGTAAACATGCTTCTGATATAGTGAAAGTGCAGCTGTAATATATTTATAAAAATGTATATTGACTGTGTGGTGGTCAGTTAGAGAGGAGTGTACAGAGGAGCAGCAGAGATGCCTAGCTAGTTTCCTAAAGCTAAAATAATCCAATCTGATTAAAGCTCATGATGAAAAAGACCAGTAGCCGTGGGTTAGTGACCATGATGGGAAAGACCGGTAGCACGGTTCCTGGCCATGACCCTGCTGATAAACCCCACTGCATGTGCGTCTGTGAACTGAGCAGGCAACGAATAAGCAAAGACAAGAAACATTACTGCTGGTGAGATAATATTTTGTAAATGAGTTTATGATTAGCAAATTTGGGCCTTGGGGCAGAAATGCCTGTTTTAGGATGAAGTGAAATTACATTGTGGTTCACTTTGTTCTACCCTGACTTAAATAAATATTTCCTCAGTTGCAATGTTATACTACAGACTGAAAATCTTATCAATGAATATGTTGTATCTGATTATTTTCCTAATCTGGCTCTTTTTTTTTTTTTTTTTACCATTTCTTCTCCATCTGTAGCTCGGTTTTTAAAAAATATAACCTAGAATTTCTCTGTACTTACTCTTGGTTGTTTTTTCTATGCACACACACACACCCACACACACACACACACACACACACACACACAGTTTCAGGGCCATGCAGCAACAGTGGTTGTCTGCCGCTTCAGCTCAGCTCAAGGCCAGCACGCAAGCACACAAACACAAGGTCAGCTCGTTCACAGCACATAAAGGAGTATATGCCAAACACACAGCAACTCCCCCCACCCCTCCACACACACACACACACACACACACACACACACACACACACACACAGAGGCAGTATTACAGCTTCTACTTACTTCTTCAATTGCTTGTGGGGGTTTTGAAAGCAAATATATTAACACAAAATTGACAGTGTCTAATGAATGTTCTTTTATTGTGTAGTATGGTCTAATACACTGCTGTTTAACATGCCAGTAACGTTATAAATCACTAATTACTTTCTTCACTTTAGTTTCTTGTTCTAACCTTGATTTCATTTTGTAAATTCAGTTTCTGGTAATATCTTGAATCAGGCCTGTAATAACAGTAGAAACACTCATGTGTGGCACAAACCACTGCATTAAACCGTCTCTGGAAAAGCCCAAGACTTTATCAAGCTGGATACGAATGGATTTATCTGTAAATCATTATTTTACACAAGAAATGTACTATTCAAATCCCTTAAATATGGAAAAATGACTTCAAATCATATAATTAGCATTTTATATCTTTTATATTTATATATATATATATATATAAATATGCATGTCCTGTTGAGTTTAAATGGCTTATTTTTATCGCATTTACAGAATTCAGCAGATGCCCTTATACAGAGCAACTTATAGAAGTGCTTTGGAGCTATTAAAAATAGAGAAACATCCTCATGTTAGTTCACTAGGTCAGGGAAGAAGAGTACCATTGAGACCATTTCGTGAAAACCAATCATTTTATATTTTTGGCATTAAATAAAGATTATGAAAAATAAAGAAAGCGAGCCAACATAAACCCATAAATTAAGACAAATCAAGCTAATTATTCGATTATGAAAATGAACTGATGCTGTCAGTTGCAGAAGTCTTAACTTATGGCTATGCGAGGGAAGATTTAGCACTTGTGTTTTATAATCTATTATTATGCTTTATTATATTATATTATATATTATTAAGTATTTCTATTGGCATAGTAGTGAGTGTCTGTGAATTTTATGAAGTTCTACAACCCCTGGCAGAAATGATGGAATCACCACACTTAGAGGATGCTCACCCAGCTTTTTTACTTCATAGCAAATAAACAAATCACAGATATGTCCAAAAAAAAATAAATAAATAAAAAATACACATTTTTGTTTAAAAGCTGAAGGTTCTGACTTTGTGAAACACACCTCAAACTAATTAAATTAAATTGTTTTAATTAAAGGCATATTTTTTTGCAGATCAGGTAGAGGAAAAAGACATGGAATCATCAACAACAACAAAAACAAACAAAAAAAATCACAATTAGTTCTTTGTTTCTCCTCTTCAGGCTTTTTTAGGCACGGACTAATGAAAAACAATATTCTCCATCAAGCTGGTTCCAACTTTCGCGAACAGCGGTTGACAGATCAGCTTTGCAGGATGGAGTCTTGTCATGGACCATGTTTTTTTTTTAATGCCAACATAAATGTTCAATTAGATTGAGATCTGGACTGCTTCCACCCATTTGTTTTTCATTTGTTTTGTTGTACGTTTTCTATTTTCAAGGTGTATTGCTTTGAGTTTTCTATCCTGACGCTTTGCTGTCTTCCTTGGTATACCCGTATGTTTTCCTTTTATAACCTTCCCATTTTGTTTATACTTGCACCAAATTTTCGACACAGCTGACTGGGAACAACCGACATTTTTTGCCACACTCCATGTTGCATTTCCTTCTTGAAGGAGTTTTATAATCCTTTCCATTGTTTCAGTTGACAACTCTCTTGTTGGGGCCATGTTTCCTTTCAAAAAGTCTGTAAGCACTCTCTTTTAACTGCAGACTAATTAGCATTTTTAGACATGTGCTAGTATTTGTTTTATAAATGCAAATTACACTGTGATTCCAGATTTTTTTTTCTTAATTTTTATGCTTCATGAAGCTAGAATGTTCAGCTATTAAACAAAAAATGTTTTGTGTCATATCTGCAAATGAGCTGTGCCATGCTCATGTTTGGTAATTTATGGGTGATTTGCATTCTTCGACATACATACGCAAGTACAAAGAAAACTAGCATTCCCAAAACCTTTGTAAATCTGGCAAACAATTTTGATTCCACTTGAAAAAAGGAGCCAAAGAGCATCTCCAAAATAGCAGGTGTTGTGGGGTGTTCCCGGTATGCAGTGGTTAGTACCTATCAAAAGTGGTCCAAGGAAGGACAACCAACAGGGTCATGGGCACAGAAATGCTACTGTAACACAAATTTCTGAAAAAGTTAATGCTGGCTTTGATAGAAAGGAGTCAGAACACAGTGAATCGCAGCTTACTCTGTATGGGGCTCCATTCTGCCCCATGCTGACCCAGACTGCCCCTGCTGACCCTGTCCGCCGCCGAAAGTGCCTACAATGGGCACGTGAGCATCAGCAACTCGACCTTGGAGTAATGGAAGAAGATGACCTGGTCTGACAAATCACAATTTTTTTTACATCATGTGGCTGGCCGGGTGTGTGTGCAATCTGGAGGAAGCAGTGTGATGCTCTGGGCAATGTTCTGCTGGGAAACCTTGAGTTCTGGCATTCCTATGGATGTTACTTTGACACGTCCTACCTACTTCAGTGTTGTTGCAGACCAAGTACACCCCTTCATGGCAATGGTATTCCCTACTATCAGTGTCCTCTTTCAGCAGGATAATGCACCCTGCCACATCACAAAAATTGTTCAGGAACGGTTTGAAGAACATCCAAAGTGGTCAAGGTGTTGACTCGGCCTCCAGATTTCCCAGATTTCAACCTGATCGAGCGTCTGTGGGATGTGCTGGACAAACAAATCGGATCCATTGAGGCCCCACCTTACAACTTACAGGATTTAAAGGATCTGCTGCTAACGTCTTGGTGCCAGATACCACAAGCACACCTTCAGAGGTCCTTGCCTCAACGCGTCACACAATATTAGGCAGGTGGTATTATTGTTCTAGCTGATCGGTGTATATAGCTACTACCATTTCTCAGCAAAACAAAATAAAATGCTGGACAGTGCACACCCACAAGCGACAATCAAAGTTAGTTTGAATGCAGGGCCACTTTGAGGAATCTCAGATATTATCAGATCATTTGGTCCCTCTTAAAATTTTGTCCCTGCATTGTTTTGATATCTTTACTATAATTCTTAAATGTGTAACATAGTAAACATAAAGAAAACTCTTCTATGAGTATATGCACATAAACTCTTTTATATGCACACTTGCACAAAACCCTGTTCAATGTCACCAATCCTATGGTGCTGTATATAATCTAAAGATAATAAATGGATAAAAACATTATTAACAAAGAACCGTGTATAATGGTATAATCGTTTACCCAGTGAAACTTTAATTAAGGAGACATTTATTTGACATTTATGGAAAGATCTGCAGTGTCAGCACTTTTTAATAGTCAGTATGTTTTCCACCTTGGAAAAGTCTTCAGGACGGAGGGCTTTGTGGTCTTTCTGGAACATGGCAAGATACTTTTTATTACCTTCTTATCTGCAAGTGGGAGGAGAAAGAGAGGCTGTTGAGGGAATGACTGCTCATAGTTGCTATAACATAAGTGATAACAGGAACCAGTCTTGTTAACATTCATCAACATTAAAGGTATAAATGGTTAAAAAGTATACCAGTTAAAAACGTTTCAAAACTTTGGGACATATTTAACTTCAGTGTGTCAGTGTAGCTCTCATGATTTGCTCCAGGCAGCACCACACCACACCTTTGTTTATTATTTTCCTATAACTGCACAGTGAGTACGTTGAGCTCGTTGAATTGGATTCAAATAATCAACAAAGATTTATCTCCACGATTCAACACATTATGCAGCATTTGGATGTGAGGTTTGCGGACATCTTAAAATGAGAATTAAAAGTAAAAGTGATGTTATGTGGTAGTTTTATGTGCCAAGAGAACCAGCCCTATTCCGCAGTGTTCCCTGTCCCCTATGGTGCATTTACAGTTTAGACTACTGATTAATACTGTTTACATTATCTTGAACAAGCTAATAGGCTCAAAGTACAGAATGTTTAACAGTACTGCTTGAAAGTTTGTGAACCCTTTAGAATTTTCTATATATTTGCATAAATATGACCTAAAACATCATCATACTTTCACACAAGTATTTAAAAAAGACAAAGAGAACCCAGTTAAATAAATTTGACAAAATTATTACACTTGGGCATTTACTTATTGAGGAAAATGATCCAATATTACGTATCTGTGAGTGGCAAAAGTATGTGCACCTTTGCTTTCAGTATGTGGTGTGAGGCGCTTGTGCAGTAATAACTGCAGATAAACGTTTGGGGTAAGTGTTGATCAGTCCTGCACATCGGCTTGGAGGAGTTTTATCCCGTTCCTCAGTACAGAACAGCTTCAACTCTGGGATGTTGGTGGGTTTCCTCACATGAACTGCTTGCTTCGGGTTCTTCCGCAAGATTTCTATTGGATTGATTTGGCCATTCCAAAATATTAACTTTATTCTTCTTTTTAGGTAGAATGACTTGTGTGTTTAGGATCGTTGTCTTGCTGCATGACCCACTTTCTCTTGAGCTCAGTTCACAGACAGATGTCCTGACATTTTCCTTTAGAATTCGTTGGTATAATTCAAAATTCATTGTTCCATCAATGATGGCAAGCCATCCTGACCCAGATGCATCAAAGCAGGTCCAAACCATGATACTAGACAACCATGTTTCACAGAAGGGATAAGGTTCTTATGCTGGAATGCAGTGTTTTCCTTTCTCCAAATATAACTCTTCCTATTTAAACCAAAAAGTTCTATTTTGGTCTCATCTGTCCACAAAACATTTTTTCCATTAGCCTTCTGGCTTGTCCATGTGAGTAAACTGCAGAAGGGCGGCAATGTTCTTTTTGGAGAGCAGTGACTTTCTCCTTGTAACCCTGCCATGCACATCATTGTTGTTCAGTGTTCTCCTGATGGTGGACTCATGAACATTAACATTAGCCAATGTGA